>LZPO01087345.1:7873-18755 GCA_001675575.1 Neotoma lepida | reverse complement strand
TTGCTACTCACAATTTTTGCATCACAAACAGAATGATTTTAGAGGACCTAAAGTTCACATTTCCAAGCATGATGTTGGATGTTAGGAAACTTATCAATAGAGCGAGTTGTGATATCCTCTGACTGGAACAGTGCTCAGAGTGCCTTACACTTCCCAGGCTCCCCTCTGATGTTGTCATGCTGTTGCAGAGAACCACTAGTTTAGAATCAACCTCAGGGCACCTCTGCCTTATGAAGTTCAGAGCATGCTGGGTACCATGGGCTTATAGGACTTTCGGCTTTGTCAATTCTAATCCAGAATGGGCTCGGTTTCTTAGAGTCATCCCCCCTACCAAGAGAAAGTTCAGTTAGAATGCCTGGCATTCCAGCCACTTAGGTTTTGATGTCATGCTTCGGATTTAGTCAAATGCTTCCTAAGGTAATGAGCTAGTGCATCACCCTGTTTATTAACCAACAGAAGACTGTCCTTAAAATGTGGTCAGATGAGAACACAACTCTAAATAAAGAGAAATTTAAAAACAAAGAATAGCATCTAGTCTGTGTAAGATATTATCAAGTCCTGAAACACTGAGACATAAGTAAGTTAGAAAACTAGTTTTATAAATTGTTTCCAATGAAAAAAAGTCCTCGAAATCCCCAAATGATTGCCAAACAGTTACTTCCTCTGACCACTTTTGGTGAAGATCAGTAAGTCTGGACAGTGTTTCTTAGTTGTTTGTGAACGACTTTCAGAGTTGTGGTTCATGGTAACTATTGTGCCTGAAACTGAGCATAGAATTNGCACCACCCTGATCACCCCACTCAGTGAATTACTTAATGGCTTGGATGGGATGTACATAGACTCTGANTTACAGCAAGGAAGCAGTCTTTTCTGTGAGCTTTCCTGGAGGTGGTCCATTTGCTAGATAGCGGGCAGTTTCTAGAACTTTAGCCCCTCCTTTGAATAATTACCTCAATCCCTGGGGGAAAAGTAACTGAAGACAAAGGTTATTAGTTCTCATTATGCTATAATTTATTATTAGTCTAAACTGGTATTCTAGTGCCCTGCCCAAAAAGGCTGGCTAAAATACATAAGGCCAGATAATCTCTACTCACTTCTATAACATACTTGTGCCATGGCCATAGAGGTAGTAAATTTATTTGTACTTTGTAATCAATTTGATGCATTTTAGCTCTGTGTATTAGTCTTGCTCACTTACAATTTATTAGTGAATTGTTTTAGTAATTAATTAAAATAAATGAATAGTAGATAGTATATCAGGCTGGTACAACAGCTTGTCACTGTGCTGAGAATTTTGACTGGGAGTCAAATTCAGGGCTTGTGCCCACTAAGCATAAGCTGTATCACAAGACACATATTTCCAACCCCCATATCAAATATTTTTTACAAAACACAAGATTTGGNTAGATGTATGAGGTTTTTGAAGAACAGAATCTCTTCTCCTTATTTTATAGGCTGCTTAATCTCAATCTTTTTTTTTCCCTTTAATTAAAGTGTGCTCCATCAAGAAGAAAGGATTTGACAAGTTCTCTTGAACAAAAGATAAGGCACTTAGAAAAACAGAGGCAAGAGGTAATGTAGAAATACTGGATAAAGTCACATAGCCATGTATTAAGCCTGAGAATAAAACAAAGTATCCTTAATTTCTTTTATCTCTGTCATTAAATCACAGTATTTATCTCTAGAATACTGAACTGCACTATCTGAAGAGAAAAAGCTTTTAGAAATCATGGTTTATGCTATGATGAATGAAAAAGTGTTAATGACATAAATGTGGTCATTATAACCCTTCTTCCCCAGTTGTTGCTATTTCCAGCACTTACATCATGGAAGCTTTTCACCTATGACCTTGCAAACTGACATATGATGAGATTTGAGTTGTTAAAAGCTTATGTTCAGTGAATGTAATTTCAGTGACTTTCTGAGTTGAGCACCTAAATGACTGTGGGTTATAAAACACTGTCTTATGGCCTGGAGGGATGGCTAGTAGTTAAGATACTTGTTGCTGTTGCAGAGGGCCCAGGTTCAGTTTCCAGCGTCCACATGATGGTTCATAACCATCTGTAACTCCAGTTCCAGGGGATCCTATATCTTCTGTGACCTCTAAGGGCACCAGGCACACATGTGGTTCACATACATGTAGGCCAAACACCCAAATACATAAAATAAAAATTAAAAATTAATCTTAAAAAGGCACATAAATCACATTGCCTTAGAAGAAAGATGATTTCTAAAATGTTGGTGGGAATTAGCAGACGCTGTTAGCTGTGCTGTGTTCTGCATCTAATGGATGTGAGGAAGGATTCCTTCCTCTTCTTGACAGAGGAGGTGAAGAGCAAAGTAGATGCATCCCACATCTGCTGACTCATCCTGTGCATCTCATCCTCCTTGTTTCCCTCTTCAGCACCTTCTAGTCCTCTTTGATGCTGGGTAGTACTGTGTCCTGGAAAACTACTAACCTGTTTCGGAATAATGTCACTATGGCATAGTCCTCCATGGTAATGGACCGATTATTTTCATAGACTATTATACAGCTGAATACTAAGTAACTGTAAGGGTTTTCACCGCAAGCATTATCTGCCACTCTGGATTAGGATTTGTTTTTTTTTTTTTTTTTTTTTTTTGCATTAAGTAGAAGTTTTGTATTTTTTGGACATGGTGACTACTTTCTTGATGTTTGCCTCATGTTGCTAATTGTTGAGATTTTTTTTTTCAATACAGAATTGTGAATTTCCCTTATAAGAAAAAGCAATACAGACCAGGATGTTATTTCTTCCTTCTGGCTAGCAAAAAGTTTTAAATGTATTTCTAATACTCTCTGATGACAAAAACCATTACTCCTGAAAATCTACTGGTTCAGAAAGATTTTATTGTCCCTTCATCCAAGAGGAATCAAAAACATATCTATAGGCTGTAAAGATGGCTGAGTGGTTAAGAGCAGTGTCCTGGCTGTTCTTTCAGGACACCCAAGTTCAATTCCCAGCACCCACACATGGCAGCTTACAACAGCCTTTACATTTCTGCTCCAGTCCCAGGATAACTGATACCTTCACACAGGCATACATGCAAGCAAAGCACCAATGCACATAAAAATAAATAAATTACAAAAAACAAAGCAAGTAAATAATAAAATTAATTTTTTAAAAAATGCTTATATCCTAAAGCATGTCACAGCAAGCAAATGAATGCCAATTAATAGAGTTTGGACTTCAAGATAAATTCTTTGAAAAAGCTGTCATAAGAATTCATTCTATTAGCCATAGTAAACAAACAGGAAAAATATGGAAAGAGAACTTTCANATATTAATAGTTTTTACAAAAATAAATACTTACAAAGTTTTATCAGATTCTGGTTGAATTAAACAAAGATGAAAACTAAAATAAGTAAGAAAAGTTAAAATTTTCTAATAAACACCTCAGATGACTTGTCAAGCCATGATTTAACATTTAGTAACTTTTTATTCATAAACCAGTTATGAAAATATGAAAACATGTCCATTTAAANTGCTATCAGGAGTGCTGTGAGGGACACAGCCCAGCACTGCTTGCTACCTCCTGCTTGAGGTGTCCCCTTAGCTTGTAGGGACCACCACTCGGAGGAAGCCAGATCTTTGACTTCACCACAGAAAAGAATTTCCAGATGAGCCAGTATGAACTGGAGTCTATCACAAAGGAAGTTAGACTTACAAGGGGTTAATAGGAAGTGAAGCTCTCAGGGAANGAATAAGGTCCACTCCAGAGTGTGGATGTGGGCTCCTCACAAGAGAGCTGTGCTTACTCNNCTAACGGTAGCCAAGCATACTATTTTGGTGACTCAAGCTACAACTCACAGAGCTGCATAGAACGCCCCCTCCCCCGACCCCGTTTTGTAAAGAAAGATTACAAGATGGCACTCAAAGTGCCCTGGATACTGTACTCTGATAAAATAAGCAGTGGATCATAAAGTTTGCACAGAAGAAGCTAAGACATGCACTGTACTGTCAATGGAGTTTCTCGGGAGATTACAGCTAGGAAAAGAGGGAAGCCATTCACATTCAGGCCTCGAGCATGATTCATGGCCATTTTAACAATCTGACTTGGAACCTCTCTATATAAAAGGAAATTTGTCTTTATATAGACTTCTTACAGTAAACGTTGGAGGTCTTGAGGCTTCCACCAGACTCTGGGGTGAGAGGTTCCTCTCCCACCCATGTCCTCACAATTTTCTCTTTCTAGCCTGCCTCAAAACCATCTCTGTCCTACCAGAACTTGCTAGGAGTGCTGCCTCCATTCACGGCTTCTAAATCTCAATAAGTTCAAACAGTGAGTGNTCTCTCATTTCCTAAACTTACAAATGGGTAGAAATCTTTTGTTGAATCACCAAATTTTAATAATTTCAGCTCCTGGAAGTCAATCAACAATGGGACCAACAATTCCGAAATATGAAAGAGTTATACGAAAGAAAGGTAAGAAACTCTTCATTTTGGGTTTTCTTTAATCCTGGTAAGGTCACAAAAGATTTTTGTGGATCCCTAACTACTGGCAAATGAGGGACAGAATTCCATCATTGTGATTCGCCTCTTGGTACTGAGGATGGATACAATGTCAGTCAGTTGCTGGAAATGTAGCCTTGGTTCTGTCGAAGAGTCCCCAGGAGTCCCANCTCTGAGCTGTTATTGAGGCTGAGGTCGGGTTAGTGAAATGTCCACCAGAGAATCAACTATCTTCCATCCATAGAGAAACAGTAGTGGCAGTCAGAGTGGAAGGGACATGCCTCCTTCTGCTTTCTTTAAAGTACACGCCTGTGNAGAAGCTTTTTAGATACAAAGGAACCTTTGGGGCAAATTTTTAATAGGTTAAAGTCGTTATTATCTGAAAGCACTCCACTTTCAAAAAGACAAAAGAGAGAAAGTAAATTCCCCTAAATAATTTAGAATGAAGAAACCTGACCACAGTAGCAACAGNGCTTGCACTTTCTTCCTCATTTGATGCTCAGAAGAACTAAATTTAGAAGCCGGAAGATAGTGTCCCACGGCAGTAGTCTGNTTACCTTGTTCTATCCATCCTGGAACAGTGTGTGGCTNCAAATTTTAACNACAATGTCCTCAGAAAGAATGTTTCCGCAGCTTCCCAGAGTGGCCAGTGAACCCAGAGAAAAGAACAAGTACAATTGTCAAATTGGAGGAAGGGCCATGTCTAAGGTTCTAGCTCAGGACTGGAGGAGAAATAGCAGATACCCTGACCTGGTGGGTTTGTCCTTTGTAGACGGCTCTACCCACTTCCTGACCACCTGCGGCTTTGTCTTGTCCCCGGCCTCCTAGAGGCCGGNCACAAGAACCCTGCAGTCTCTACTCTGGCTCCTCCATTCTGTGGAAATAGGGGCAGTTTGGAGAAAGTAGGAGCGAGCAAGACGCCATTTGGGAGTGAAGTGTGTGCTTTTGTGTAGGGCAAACCCCCCTCAACACGCAAACATGTTGATGTGTTTTAGGGAAGAGCTCTTCCTTNGGGGACTTCCTGAACAGGATGGGGTGGGGCGCCCCTGTTCCCAAGTGCACTGGGCTAGATAGTGGTGTGATTGTCTGCAACTGTCTCCGATGACCCCCTAAGGTCCTGGAGCTGAAAACGAAACTGGCGGCCACAGAGGACATCCACATCCTGGAGAAGAGACAGAAACAAAGCGTGACAGAGAGCGACAGGCAGCTAGAGGTGGGTGGCCTNCAAGTGGCCTCTAGTTGAGCAAGCTGGGGTTGTGAGAAACAGCTCCCTAAGGAACCACAAGCAGGCTCATTGCCCTGGGGTGGGTGGGTGGGCAGGCTGTGTATTGCCTTCAGTGACCTGAAAATTAGAGGCCTGCTGATTGGGTGAGAACCTTCCAGGGCTTTGCAGCCTCTCTTGTGATTCCCTTTTATTGTTAGTGACAAAGTCTCACTAAATCTCCCAGTAGTGTTACCTCTCTTGCCCAGTATTGGCTACTGACCCCAGGCTGGCCTTGAACCTGCTATTCTCCAGTCTAAGTGTCCCAAGTGCTGGGATGGCAGTACTTCACCATACCTGGGTATACAGAACACTTTAAAAACCACTTCACACTCATTATCTCATTCAATATCTGGAGCCCAGCCTTGAACAGGTCAGTGTTAAGAACATGGGGACCTGAACCCAGGCTCCAGGCTGCAAGGCTGAGTAGGGACTGTCTCTTATACACATCTAGATGTGTATAAGAGACAGGCCCAAGCTAGCCTCGAACTCACAGAGATCCGCCTGCCTCTGCCTCCCAAGTGCTGGGATTAAAGGCGTGTGCCACCCCCGCCCGGCTTGGGATGCTAAATTCTAATGACAACTCTCTGAAGACATAGTAAGAATAAAAACAAGTATACATATTCTCATGGGAAGTCTTGCCGCTGTCATTGTGAGGTACTGGCAATGCATTTAAATGTGCTGAAGTCTGACAATACTGTTAAACAGAGCTTCTAGGTGGGAGTCTGCGTACTGGTGTCCCTGACAGGCAGGGCTCAGCCACTATCCTCAATAGGCAAAATAAAGAGATAATTAATCATGAAAATCAGAAAGAGGAGATTTAGTCCATGTACCCACTTTGGGAAGAACAATAAAGAGGCCCAGTGATCTGGAAGGTCACCTTCAGAGTCCTGACATGAGGTTGAGTTTTCAATAGAGGTGAAGAGGGGTCCAGCACTAAGCAGTCCTGGTTAGGGCATGGTTCTTACAGATGCTGTCACTGTGCTGCTTCAGTGTGCCCTGTACGGTGGTCTAACAAATTGTCATCAGCCCCACAAAATCTCTTTGGCTAGCACCAGGCTTCATTTCCAGGGTGAGATTCCTGAGGAAATCCCAAATCCTTGGGGGCATTATCTCAGTAGTCTGACAGTCAAGGGGAGGGCATGAGTGTCTCTCTGAGTAGCTTCGCTCCTGCCAGGAGCAATCCCTCCTATGCCATAGCCCAGGTTTGCTCACCTTGCTGAGGTTACTGTCAGGGTGAACCAGGAAACAGGGTTGTGACAAGCCCCTTTCTGCCATGCAGCACACACTCACGTCCTTCTCCAGCTACACCCTAGCTTGGAATTTNAGTAATGTTTTCCTAATGTACTTGGAAGCATTTTCTAGATGTAATGTAATAATATTCTTTTAACCTCTGCTAAATTAGGAAGTGATTGACTCATCTAAGTGCATAGGGTCAGCCTATTAAAGTAAGTGGTAATGAGATGTTTTCACTTTCCAAGAAATAAGTTGCCTGAAATTGATTTCTTAAATTTCATAACTATATTGGAATGTGACTAAAATAGCAGTTGAATCCCTGTATTAGCTGCTTCTGATCTTGAGCTATTTATAGTCTGCAATATTTCTTTTTCTAGACTGGATTCTCACTAAGGATCCAATTTACTACACCAGATTCTGCTATCTTCTGTATAAAATGAAGAGCTGAGAGACACGAATCCTTTCAGTTGCGTGAAACAGTGAACTTCTTGGGGACTGTGAGACACTGAGTTACGATGATAGCTGGGAGGCTGGATTTCTGCCGTGTAGTGGTAGTTGTGACAATGCTGTGCTCTGAACATTTATCTATAGTGAAGGTCCTTGTTCATCTAAAATTTATTTTTCTTGTCCTGGTACAGAATGGTGCAGTTGGCTTTGAGCTATTTAGTACCAGTTTATTTCAGTGACTTTTTCTTCTTCTCCTTTTTAGGCCTTTTAAGTGTTTTTAACCAGTCCCTTAGGAGCAGGAAGTAGATTGTTCTGCACACCCACTGACTTGAGTATTGAATGTGAGGANTAGCGCTTTAATTTTTCCCCCTGGGATCACCATAGTATCATTAAGTTTTGATAAAGGAAAATCTGTTCAGTAAGCCTGTCCTCCACTCCAAGAATATTGCTCAAAGGAATGTTACAGAAAACCTTACAGGTTCTGTTGGCTTATGTCTGCCAGAAACAGCCAGTCTCTCAGGATTTCTGTCTTATCCTTCCCTTTGGTAATTTTTGATCCAGGTTATGTTTTCGTGTCTTTTTCTTCATAAGGAAAAGGAAAGCCTAAGGGAAGAGTTGCAAGCGCTGAAGAGGGAGAATAAGCTGTTGAAGGAAAACAATGTTCTCGCAAATAGGAAGAAAGAACGATATGCCTGTGAAATTAAACGACTCAATAAGGTACCAGAGCAGATGAAGCTTGGAGGGTAAAATGATAGCTTTGGCAGNAGCCGAGTCCTGCTAGGTCACAAAAGAACGGAGGCCACAGTGTGCCTNTCCTGCATCTCCTGAGGACCCTCTCTCTGGTTTAGACAGAGCTCCTAGCCACAGGCTGCAGCCACATTTGGCTAGGACGCTTTAGGGAATTTATGTCCTTGCAAAGGATTGTGAAAAGGAGAAATGAAGAGAAATTATAGACGTCAGTAAGAATTTTTTCTTTTTTTAAGAACCACATAACGGCACTGGGTGTTTGTGAACAGTAATGTATCTCTTGGTCAACCACAAAGGCTTCCTGAGGAAGCAAGCTGTTCTTGAAAGTGATGGCTATGGACTTGAGTGTGATGTATGCATGATGCATGGAAGCATGCACAAGGCTGAGATGTCTGACATCTGGGGGAGTGAGCCTGAATCTGTTGTGAGTAGGAACTGGTGACAGAAAGAGGCAAGGCTTCTGAGGAACCCACGTGGCTTCATAGACAAGCTTAGAGGAGAAACTAAATTGTTGTAAAAGGATGACAATGAGTGTGTGAATATGTACATATGTTTCTATGTGTGGTATATGTATGTATATATATATGTATGTATGTATGTATATATGTGTGTCTAAGTATATATGTGGGTATGTGGGTATTGTGGGTATGCATATATGTGTAGGTGTGTATATATATGTGTATATGTATATGTGTGTATGTGTTTATGTGTGATATGTGCATGTGTGTGTGTATGTGGGCATATGTTTGTGTATATGTGTGTATGTATATGTGTGGGTTGATTAATGAGCTAATGTAATATTCTGGGGAATGAGAACAATAGTTCAGCAAAAAACATAAACCCCATACTGTTGTTTTCCCAAGAGCTAAGCTAAGAGTAAACGCAGTCATATTGAAATAAATGAATGAGTTGAGATCTACATCACTCAATTAGGGATTTCATGACCAAAGTAAATGATCTACAGCAAAAGTGAGTAGCTGACAGCCTTCAAAATATGCTCAGTCCTGTAACGTTGGACTGCNTGCCAGCCCATGCTCAGAGGTATAATAAAGACCTCAGGTGAGATGTGTGCTGGTATCGTTGACAGGATGCTTGCCAAGTAGATTCAGCATCAGGTCCACTTGTAGCATGAGTCTGTCTTTATATGCACNATGTGTAGGAACTGCCTTCAGATTCCAGAAGATGGCACTAGATCTCCTGAAGCAGAGTTACAGGTGGTTGGGAATAGCTTGATGTGAGTGCTGGGAACTAGACCTCAGGTCTCTTAAGTGTTCAGATGCTTGAATTTTGTGATGAACCCTTTTCTTTTTTACTATTGTAATAAATATGGAGACATTTTGAGTATTCNTCAGAGTATGACTTTAGGGCCAACCTTTAGCTGCCTACTAACCCACTCACTCAGTAGAGATANAAGGTTAAAAGTGAGTAGTTAATATGGGCTTTTCAAATGCGTGCTTGTACTCATTGTTCATTTGCTTTGGAAGAAAATATCCAAAGATTTTGTCAATACCAAGTTCTTACAGAAATGTTAGATACTTAACCAAGGTGAGAATTGAGACTAGTTAGCTAGCACCATACTGCCCAACACTGGCTTGTCTGTCACCTCATCATTTTGGGAATGGATGGATTGTTCAGTGTATCAGAACTAATAGTGAAAATGAGTAATCTAGAACATGTTCAAGGAAGTTGGAAAGCACCAACAAATGCTGGTTCAACTCACATCTCATTCATGACTCATTTTAAAATTTCCTGAATAGCATTGAGGGGTAAACCAGGAAGTTAAAATATGATGTCTATAGACATAGTCTAGTTGCCGGTACTGGGCATTACATTGGCACATTTGATCATTGTCATTCATTCNTGTCACCCTCTCTGGATTCTCTCTATGATTGNTCACACAGCTTAAAATTGCACCCAACTTTTCTGATATTTCCTAGAATCATGTAGCTTGAACATGTTACAAAAGGACCGAGTGCCACTTCTGTTTCACACTCATAAGGATCCCCGATACCATCATAAATAAATGAGTAATTAAGGCAAAACCCCACTTACTTAACAACTTTATTCTTTCTCTAATTTTCTCCTGAAGGAAGAAAAAAAAGTTGTTTCTCCTGCAAAGTTCTGAAATTTAGACTCCTCTCAGGCTGGGTGGTATGTGTGGATTCCAGGACACACTAGTAGGAAATTCAAGTTTGTTCAAGAGTGCAAGCTGGCTTTCCCTTTCTGCCTTTATGACCATACTGTGTAGTAGTGGGGAGAGTGTACCACCATTGAGATCATCCATTTGCCTCACTAAGTTCTGTAAGCTGTTCACAGAGGAAATGAATTCATAGACCTCTGAGATGAACCTTTTCTATGTCTAGAGTCCTCACTTGACTAATGAATAAGCTATCAAATTGTGGTGTGGAGGAACTCATGAATGAGAGTGTCTATCACAATGGTGAAAATCATTTTCATTAAACTCATCATGAATTGTAAGTCTCCAAACAAGAATCAACATCCTTGCATAATCTAAGTATGAACATAAAGTACTACAGGCTGGTGATAAATGATGAGCATTCACTAGCAGCGACAAGTTTTTCTTTGCCTCCTCATGCCATGGTGAAATCATAAAGTTATAGCACATACCATCCCACACAGTCATGAGTAAATAAATGTTTTGATAGAGCATAAATATGGCTGGCTAGGTCATGGAATGGAGTGCTGGAAAATGACAGAA
>LZPO01087344.1:107167-119335 GCA_001675575.1 Neotoma lepida | reverse complement strand
CTGGAAGTGCTGCATGGCCCCTCAGTATTTTGAACACAGCTTANCAGCTGGAAGAACCATTACACAGCAGGAAAGAGATACAATGAGGACAGTAAGCTGAAGGGGGTGACTGGAGAGCCATAGCGGAGAATGGGAGGGACGGGAATTTGCATGAACAGCAAGTTCACTGATGGGGATAAAGTGAGATGACACCACGGGAAGCTAGCGAGGGTCCTAGTACAGAGCAGCAGAGGCTGACTTGAAANAGGAAAGGGAAGACTGTCAGCTACCAGAACCAAATGAGAACAAAAGCAGAGCGAAGACCGNNCGGTGGAGGTNAAGATGTCCCCGTCACAGGGCTCAGCAACTGTAGTTTGAGTCTGTAAAACAATGGGCCTGAAAGCTATTTCCCCAGGCAGCTGCCCTATCAGAAGCAGGATTCACTCTCCTGGGGCAGTGGTTGCCATTTAAGGGCACAACACCAAACACACTACATTAACTCTTCACTCAGCCTCCTCCTGGCCTGCAAGAAGAAACCAGAGTTCCTGGTTTTTAACTTGCACTCAGCAATGGCTTATTAATTTAGCAACACGTGTCTGTTATATTTACATAGTTTTCCAGGACACTGTGCTACTATTTAGAAGGGATTATAACTGACTAGACAAAAAGAACTTGTAGGCAGCACTGTAACAGTAGTCACGGGCGGCGGCGGCGGGGGGAGGGGGCGGCTATATTCAGAAGCGGAAGAACTTTCTTGACCTGCCAGTGTGAGACAAAAAGAAAAATGCTGATGTGTCAGATATTGTGTGTTCTGTCTCCTAGTGAGATTTTCCATAGGAATAGCCAAGAGATTAGGGAGACTTCTACAATATGTCATGTCTCCTTTTATTTATAGACAACTGTCAGGCATTTAGGAAATGTTCAGTTTGTCTTGAGTTGAAGCCAAATGTCCCTAAAGTTTGATCACAGAGGTTCATACTAAAATCATTATTGCATAGCTCCTGGGCAAGCCTTCTGCAGCATATGAGTTGCTGGCTCTGGCAGAGGGTGGTTGAGGGTGGTGACAGAGTAGGAAAGGGTGCTGCTGAACTATGGGATGCAGTACTGGACATCAACAGGAGTGAGATCACACAATGGACACCTTGGCCCAAACTGAGAGATGAAAGAGACTCAGCAGAGAGACGCTATAGTCCGTGAAGTCTGCATTAACATCTGTAAACATGAGCCCTAAAGCATTTAGGTGCAGGTATTTTGGCTTTGAAATGCAGAAGGCAGTAGTTTGCCCATAGCTAGAAGGATGTACAAAGGTGTAAGTAGACTTGTAAAAACAACACAGTGATATAAATGACATAATTCACATGGTGGGCTGTGATAAACCTTAGCCTGCCTCCTTAGGCTTAAAGCCATCTTACAGTAAAGACAAACTAGGCTCATTCCTGTTGATGATTAAGCCTCTGTTTCTCAAGGATTGGGGTANGCCCCACCTGTAACCTTAACTACAAATGGTTCTGTACTGCCTGGTCCAGGAACGGCAGCCATGTCCTTGTTTCAAAACGTTATTATGACCACCCTGCAACCATGTTTTTGTTTCAGGTTGTTATGACCAATTTGTTATGCTTATATTCTGTTTCTGTAACTCTGCCTATTTTCCTGCCAAATCCCCCATTTGGAAACCCCCTACTCCTNAACTATAAAAGCTCTTATCTCACTTATGTCCAGGACTGATCCCTTGAATCCCTCTTTTAAGGGGAGACAGACTATGTACATGAATGAAAAAAACTTGCTTTAATGAACTGCTTGCTTTAATAATTTGGCCATTAATTTGGGTCAGTGGTCTTTCTCCTTGCATCTGTTGGATTAACAGTTACATTAGATTCATTCTAAGACTCTTCTAAGTTTATTGCATGTCTGAAAATATCATAATAAAACATAGCAATTAAAAAGTAATACTGTCATCTTGAAATTGATTTTGTATAGAAAGTAAAACCATACTTAATATGAGAAAAATTGGAGCTGAAACCTGGATCTTTAATGCACTTTGGAGACCCAAGCAGGAGTTCTCTATCTGTACAGTGTTTCTAGTTCTTAGGATATCACTCAGTCCTGAAAAATATTTTTTATTATCTTAAAAATTATTATTTGAGAATTTAATACATAAGTAAAAAATTCCTTAAAAAAACTAGACCAAGGCCTTGCTGTCCTGATCCTCTTATGTTTCTGTTCCTTGGCTTTCTTTCTCTGTTCCTAAGAGAGCAACATGAAAACACCTTGCTACATTGTGGGTCCATAGCTGTTGTATATAAGAAATGGAGGGATATGATATTCTCTAAAGGAGTTTGTGATGGGACAGGAAAGTGGGTCAGAAAACTAAGGTCGAACGACCCCCAAATCACCCACTAATACCAGTAACTGCTGTGTCTTAGATCTTGGTTTGGAAAACACAATCATTATGTAGATAGGAACTTGAGGCTCATATCATAGCAACATATTCTTGGTTTTCTAATTAGAATTACAGCAAAGACAATGTCTCCTTTTTTCTTACTAGGATTGGTTATGATCAATCTAAGACTTTCAATAGAGAGAATTCAAAAATTGAAAATCAACC
Source organism: Neotoma lepida (assembly GCA_001675575.1). NCBI lineage: Eukaryota > Metazoa > Chordata > Mammalia > Rodentia > Cricetidae > Neotoma > Neotoma lepida. The sequence continues at coordinate 116,751 of LZPO01087344.1, read as the reverse complement.
TGCTGCTGAAGANATGGCCCAGTGGTTAAGAACTCTTGCTCCAAAATCTTGAGGGCTCAAGTTCAGATCTCACACCTATGTAACAAGCCATGTGCCCTGGAAATGCCTGCAACCCTAGCTCCAAGTAAGGCAGGGACAGGAGGATCTCTGTGAGCTCTATGGTTTTTAGCCTAGTTGAGAAACAGAACCCCAGGTTCAGGGATGAGAGTCTGCCTCAAAGGAGTAAGTAGACTTATTGAGGAAGATACCTGAACCTTTTCTGGCCTTGGTGCCTGCCAACAGGTCCATGCAGTGGCTTATATACGTGCATGCACACATACAAATATACAGGTACATACACATAAAAAGAAAGCTTTTAGAAAAAGCCCAGCCTCATGCCTACTTCCAGTGAATACACACAGACAAAGACACACAAGATTTGCTCACTGAGAATGAGCAGTCTGATGGATGTATCTAGTCAATGTGTACCAAATGGCATTCAGCTTCATAGTGTGTACAGTTTCCNCATACTGTGACCATGAAAAAACCACTCTGTGGTGAATACGCATCTCTGGATCTTCCATAACAAGAGTCAAAAGTGAAAAGACAAGTTATGAAGTGCCAAATAGAAGAAAGCCTAAAGGACCACAAAGATTATCAGGAAACAGACAAACAAAATTAACTGTCAGTGTGAGCTGAGGCTCTGTAAGCACACATGTCTGGCCTCCTTCACCTCCCCCTGCAACCAGGCCAGAGTCACCATCTATACTGGATCTGGCCTGCTTCTTGTGGTAGCAAGTGAGGGGAAAAGCCCTGCCCATGGACCTACAGGCAAAAATGAACTCGATGCTGTTCTGAACTCATGCATTTCAGTCTTTGACTTAAAGTAGGCACCAAGAAAGAGCAATTAAGCAGAGAAGATAAAGTTTTATTTTTTAATTCAATCAGTGTATTTGGTGTGTGTGTGTGTGTGTGTGTGTGTTTGTGTGGTGTTGTTAAGTGAGTATAACTTTTACATTTATTCTCCCTTTATCTAAAAACTTCTGTTCATCCACATCAAGTTGCATCCGTTCTTTTTTCTCTCCTAGGATTGCAAATTCTTTTTAGCTTAATGAAGAAGCTGGAGGCAGGAGCATATTAAAGAAAGTGAGAGCCCAGTATCTGTCACGGCAACTGGGGAAATACAGGAGACACCCTACTTCCTAAGATGCTGGAGGACATGTGGGGTAGCAGATCGCATGGCAGCTTCTACTTGTAGGGTTCTGAGGACTCNCCACACTCTTGTCCATGCTGCACTGATTTGCAATTCCACTGATAGCATGTGAGGGTTTCTTTTCCTCTAGATCTTTGCTAGGATTTGTTCTTTTGTTTTTGTTGCTCATAGTCTTTCTAACTGGAATAGGATAGCTCATTGAATTTGGATTTGCACGTCTCTGATGGCAAGATGATGATACACTAGTCACATATTCATTGGCCATGTGTATTTCTTCTTTTGAACCTTGCCAAGTCCTTGCTAATTGCAGAACAATTCACAACAGAACCAATCTAGGTGTCCATCAATGGTATGTATGTATACATATATACTATTATGGTACATAGGTATATACATATACTATTATGGCATATATGTATACACACATACATATATACTATTATACATATATATGTCTGTATGTATTTATATGTGTATATATGTATATATATATACATGTGTACACACATACACATAATGGATTATCATTCAGCTGTAAAGAAGAGTAAAATTCTACAATTTCAAACAAAGTGGATGGACACTGTGTTACGTAAAATAAACCACACACGGAAGACAAATACCTCATTTTCTTTCATATATCAATGACAGTTTAAAATAGTGATTAGCAGAGGTTGGGAAGCTGGGGGTAAGAGGGATAACGGGGGCTGGATTTGACCAGTTCATGATGTACGCTTGTGTGCTGCACAGTTTTATGTCAACTTGACACACGTTAGAGTTATCTGAAAGGAGGGAAACTCAGTTGAGACAATGCCTCCCTAAGATCTGGCTGTAGGGCATTTTCTTAATTAGTTATTGATGGGGGAGGGCTCAGCCCATTGTGGGTGGTGCCATCCTTGGGTGAGTGGTCCTGGATTCTATAAGAAAGAAGGCTGTGTAGGCCATGAAGAGCAGACCAGTAAGCAGCTCCCATCAATGGCCTCTGCATCAGCTCCTGCCTCCAGGATCCTGCCCTGTGTGAGTTCCTGTTCTGACTTCCTTTGATGATGAATAGTACTATGGAATTGTTAGCCAAATAAACCCTTTCCTCCCCAACTTGCTATTTTGGTCACAGTGTTTCATTGCAGCAATAGAAACTCTAAGACAGCTTGTATCCAAGAGTCACACCGAATCCCTCTAATATGCACAATTAATGCAACTTAATAAAAATGAAATGTTTTAGAAGAACTAAGAGAGTCAGCGGGCAAAGTGAGGAGGTTCATAGCGTCAGGAAGCCACACTCACTCCTAAGGCTGGACATGCAAAGGAAGATGCAGTGCTTCAAAANCCAGCAGTGTGGGGGTCATCCAAGCCCAGTGAGCGGTCCCAGGGCTTCTCCCCATCCTTTGCATCCTGGTGACTTCCAGTATCCTCCACGGACTAAACCTCTGTGGAGGATAGACAAAACGCCTTCTTAAAGACGGGCATGTGGAATCTTCAGTCCTAGCATTCAGGCGATCGAAACAGGAGGATTGAAAGCAGCCAGCTTCTCACTATCTCAGAAAACCAAACCAGACCAAACTAGGATCCACGCTGATGGGATAGTTCAGGCTCAGCTGTTGTAAAGCAGGGCAGCACTGGAGATCATGTGAAATGCAACTAAAGGCAAAACGGGTGCAAAAGGCTGCTGAGGTCCCCTTCTGTTCTCACTACCTTCACTCAAAGCCCCAGCCTCCACACAAGCCCTTCCTTACAGATACACCAGGAAAGACAGGCATAGAACACGAGCATCCTATGTTTTATGGCACATGACTTTGATTCAGAACAGCTCAGCCAGGGTACAGCAGACCTGTTGGATTCTAAAGAAGGAAGATGACTTAGACACAATTGTTACATAAGCTTGAGAGGAAGCAGAAAGTTTAAATAGTGTACACACACACACACACACACACACACACACACACACACGAGGGCAGAGATGCTAAATTCTATTAATTAAATTAAACTTCATTATAGAATTTTTAAAAAATTGTGTGTGTGCCTGAGCATATGTGTGTGCATCATGCATCATGCATCTGTCTGAGTATATGTGTGTGTGTGTGTGTGTGTTTGCCATGTGTGTGCATATGCCCACACAGAGATCAGAAGAGGGCATTGGATCCCCTGGAGCTGGCAGTTATAAGTCACCTGATGTGGGTACCAGGACCCAAACCCAGGTCCTCTGTAAGAGCAGCAAGTGCTCAAAACCTCTGAGTCATCTCTTCAGCCCCATAGTTATCAAATTTCACTGTTTTCCTCCTAGGCAGAGCAATACTGGCTCTATCTACAAAATGTCGTTAAAGGCCAAGGAATTAACATCCAGGCAATGATCAGTCCTTCCTAAGAAGAAACTCAAAAGCTCTCCATTGAATCTGTACTAAATTTTTGTGTAGGAAAATAAAATAAAATAAAATAAATATATAACTTCTTTCTGTCAGTTCTCATAAAACAAAAGTGTCAATTTCCTTCTTTTCCATGTCCACTTTTTCATCTTTTACATTTAAATGAGAAATTTTTTAAAATAAATAAATCCATTTTGTTTCCTGACATTAACCTAGTTAAGCCANGAACAGCTGGCTAGAGCATATACACAAATATTTTCTAGTTGTATAAAAGTTTTGTAATGGGAATATTGGTTTANGAGAAAGGAAAATTATTTTCCTTACCTGCACTTAATAGGTATTGTCAACCATGCATTATCTTTCAGGTTCCTAATTTGTAAGGTGATATGATGGCACTTTTTGACAGTCACTAAAATGATGTATGGCCATAAAGATATAGTCTCATGGTCATAAGAAAGATTTATGATTTGGGTTATGGAAGATATTTTACTCCTCAGCAACACTACAGGCATGCTTGAAAGCCCAACAAAATAGAAATAAATGTTCGGAATGAGCAAGCTTGTCAGGTAATAAAGGAAGTTCTTCAAATCAATGGTAAGGTTACAGAGGGGCTGGAGGCTTCCTTATGGGTATAATTTTAATGCTGTTTAATAATTTCACCACAAATGTTTCTAGTCTGTGTCTGTTTGTATTTAGGAAAGTAATTTTCCTAGGAGAACTGAAAGCCCAAAAAGATAGATTGAATTTTTTCTTAAAGTGCTAAGTATATAATCTTATGCCCAAGNGTTTGTTTTNGGAACACATGCAAAAGATGTTTCCAGAAATTGTGCCTATCCAAAGCCCTTGCTATTTGGCAGAACAATCTTAAACCTGAATTGACTAAAATTAAATACAGCAGTCATGGCACACCTAGATCAGGTTTGAAGATGTAAGCTACCACTTTTGTTGACTTGTTTGTTGTTAGGGAGCTACTCAAGGTGAACTGAGTTGTTGAGGGTCATTCTCCAAACATGGATTTTTGTTAGAATGCAGTGTAGCAGCTGGAAGGACTGTCTGTTCCCATGGAATCACTGTGCCCAGAGCAAGCACAAATTAGGCGAGTCTACATTCTATTTTAGTAAGTCCCACAGAGTAACTTAGGTACCACATTGATTTTTGTAAATAATTCTAATGCTGCNTAAAGATAACACACACTGGGGATGACGTGTCACATTGGAACTCTGGAGTTTCTAATGTAGCTTAATAAGGTGATGTAATGGAATCACTTTGACCTCATAATGACTTTTAGCCAATTTTATTCAAATTTGTTAAATCTTTTAAACGGAAAAGACTAGGTCATCATAAAGAACACTTAATAGCTATATAACTACAAAATTTCCATAGGAGAGACATTAACAATTGTCATGTTTGGAAAACGTATGTAAGTGTCAGGCTTTTTACACAGCACCTATACAGCACACTATCGGGTTAAGAACATTTTTTATGAATATGAATTCTATTCTATTGGAAGAAAATGTTTTTCCCTCATACTCCATCACAGCCTTCACGTTGTGATCTCCCCACCACATACACCTGCACTAGAGCTGGGGACACAAGGGAAGAGGGAAAGTCTTTAAGACCCAACATAAAAATGTGACATGGGAGGCCATCTGAGGTNGCTTGATGTACTAGGACTTCAGATGAGAGTCAGGGTGGCCTGTACCACCATGCTGCATTGCATAGTCTGGCGCGCCCCTTTGAAAGCAAAATTGTCATGACCGGCATCTGTAAGAGGATTCCGTTCTCTTTTACTCATTTGGGCACCTGGATTTATTTTTGTACTAATTAGATAGCAATGTTTTTAAAATTTTTTGAGGGNTCTTTTAGGAAACAGATAAAAATGCTAGACTCCTATTTCTAGAAAAATAAAATGTAAAATTTCAAGTTGTTCAGGGCTAACGAAGAGGCTCTTAGCACCTCTCTTATTGGTCCTTTAATTGGGAACTTCTGTTGTATTATTAACAAAATAAGGATTCCCGTTGAGAATAAATGAATATAATTTAAGGACTAAATGCAAAGTCAACTCCTCAAGCTTGATAATTTTATATAAAAAGTAAAGATACATGCAAATATACACTGTATGTGGGGTTGATACTGATTTTTAATGATGGATTGATCTGGCCTAGATTATCTTCTTAGGTTTGACTTTTAACTTGTGCCCACTGTGGTCTATGTTGGTGTCTGTCAGAGTATCATTTCTCAGTAAAATAGTTTCTCTTGCAAGAGTTAGGTATGCCTCGGCAGTTGTGATACGGTACAGTTCACCCTAAGCACACAATGATTTTGTCTTAATATTACAACTATGAGTTAAAGTTAGGCAAGTAAGTAGCAAACTCAGGTACAAATGAAAGCAGTTAAATCTAAGAAGTTGGAGTTTCTGCATGGAAGTAGAATAGAAAATCTGCAGGTGAGCAGAAACCTCAGGAAGATGGGCCAGCTACAGAGTCCCAAGCACTACTGTCTTGAAAGTGAGGGGGATTAGTAGAGACAAGGAGATGTATTACACACTATTAAAATGACAGTTCTCCAGAATATAGAACAATAAAGACATAATGCAGTTAAATCTAGAGCTATAGGCCAAAAATATATGAGGAAACACCCACCAACAAATAACTGAAGAGCAAGACTAAAAAAAGGAGGCTTTTCCATATGCAGAGTGTGAGGATTTAGTACTCATTTAGTAATTAACAGTCAAAATTAATGACTAATNNNAAAGATAAAGAAAGCACAGTTAATAGCATCAATGTGCTAAAAAGGAGCCTCAAAAAATTCAATGATTTAAGTTCATTTCAGCAGGCTGGAGGAAAAAGTAAATTAAACATCCTACACACACGTTAAAAAAAAGACAAATATTACTATTTTAAATGTCTTAAAGTAAAATGTCNTAAAGTANAAACAGCAATTACTGCAAGAGAAAACAAACATATAGTGGAAAGAATCAACAGAGGTGACTCTTTAAAACAACAAATAAATGTGGTAAACTCCTCCTATTATCTTACTTCTCATTAGATCAATGAACTTTGGACAACAACACACACAACAAAAACCAACCCATGACCCAGTTCAAAGTTACTTGTGGGAGACCAGNTCCCACTTTTTCCCCAGGGTACTTTTGAGGAGAGAAGGATAAGAAATATTAGGTAGAAAGGTAGTGGGGAGAGAAACAGACAGAAACACAGGATAGCTTCGAGAGGGCCTGGATCAATATCCACTGGCCCCTTCTGTCTCTTCTAAAGGGCCTTTTATAGGAATTCCAAGGGGAGGAGCAAAAGATCTCCCCCTAGCACAGCCAAGTGCAGATCTTTCCAATCACCTGGTAACCATGTACATGGTCAAGCAATCCTCCAATGCAGCCCTGCTGGGTAAAGCAAGCTCAGATCTCACTAGGATACCTCTGTGGGCCTCCACAGTTACTGGACAGTGAACATAGCCAGGCAGACTCTGGCAGCAGGCTGAAACTCAGCAGAAAGGAATGATATAATGTGAATTGTCTGGTTTTATGGCTTTTAATACAGCAACAGCAGCAACAACAACAACGATAACAAAGCCTAGGCAAAATCAGGGCCCCATGGATATGCTGGATGGCTTAGGCAGCCATGACAAATATCACAGAGTAGGCAGCTTAAANAACAGAAACGCTTTCTTTGTAGTCTCATAGATTGAAAATCCAAAGGCAAAGCGGCAGCGGGGCTGGTGTCTGAGAGGGCTTTCNTCTTGGATTGAGGATGCCTGCTGNCCNACTATGTGTTCATGTGACCTCTTCTTGTGCATGTATGGAGAAANCAAGCATGGTCCGAGGGGTTTTATGTTATGAAAAACTCGAATCCTATTTGAGACAGGCCTAAGCCTTACNATGAATTGTAAGTCTATTGGAAGCCCATTCTCAAAGCCATGGTGGGATTAAGGATTTCAACACAGGGACTGTGGAAAGAGTAAANCAATCACTGCACACAATCGGGNAGCTATAATTCTCATGGAAAATAGCCTTTTCCCTGAACAATTAGAGTTAAGGAAGCTGAGGAGGTAGTCACAGAAAGGAGAATGCCTGCACGCAGACGACTCAAACTGAAGAGTGATCTTCATCCCAAGTTCTAGTTAATGAATTATTTCTTTATGGAAAAGACTCCAGNCAGGAGCAAAAGAGCTGNACTTAGCTCTGAGCTGCCACTCAAGAAAAGTTTATAATTTCAGTCCCACCCAGTTAAANGATTGTAAATGTTAGGTTATCATATACCTCTAAGGAACAAATCAGAATCCAGAGTCTCATAATGACCANGATGTCCAGAGTGCAATCCTCCTTCAACATATGAAGAGAGTAGACAATGAACGCCATCTCAAAGGCAAAGAAAATCAATGGNGTCTAAATCTGAGATGACTCGGATGCTGAAATCAGCATCATCCTGGTTTAAAGCAGCTGCTGCACCTATGCTCAAGGATGCAAAGGAAATATGCTGACAATGAATGAAAAGATTTTGAAGACCTCAGCAGAGAAATAGAAGCTACAAATAATGAAATGGAATTGTAGAGCAAAAGATGATAAAATCTGAAAGTTTTCAAATGGATGTACTTAACCATGAAAAGGAGATGGTAGATGAAAGTGAAATGAACTTCAAGAGAGAGAAATAATACAATGTGAAGAACTTGGAAAAACAAGACAGGGCCTCAGAAGTTGGTGAGATAATAACAGGATGCTTTTCACCGGAGTTCCAAAAAGTGACAAGAGAATGGGGTAAAATTACCTTTGGTAGTAGAGAGAAATGGAGGAAAAGATAAAAAGAGGGAGGAAGGGAGGGAGGGAAAAAGAGTGGGAGAGAGGGAGAAAGAGAAAATATAAGTCTAAAAGTGGATTATTTATGTAGATTCTGTAATCATTAAAAACAGAATGAGTAGATGTTGTGATGAACTTAATGACAATAACCTTAAAAACTTTAAGTTAAAATCACAAACTTTCTTTAAATATTTGTCAAAATTAACTCCAGAAAGGAGAATAAATATGTATAATANACCAGTGAAGAAATTAAATGGATTAAATGAATAAATAAAAACCCTTCAGAAACTCCAGTCTAACAGCTTCTATAGCATTCTTCTAATTATTTAATGGAAAAACAAAGCCAGCTGTGTCACAAACCTTTTAAGAGCATAGCAATTCACGGAGCACTGTTCAATTTGTTTTGTTTTTTAAGCCAACTTGACTAATATTACACCTAACAAGCATACTCTATGAATAACAAAACAGGTAATTTCTAGTTACTTCTGGTCAATCTTATTTATGAATTTAAGCATGAAGAAATTCAAACCCAATATTAGTAAGTCACATTCCAGCACAGAGAAAAGGGATAATATTACTTCATGGAGAGGATGAGTTTATTGAAGGAATATAAAAACTGTTTAAACTTTCAAAATAAATCATCAATATAACTCATCCCCTTGATAAAATAATTGAGAAATGATATGAATATCTTAATAGATAGCATAGAAGCACTTAAATTCTACATTTATTTATAATTCAAAAAAGTCTTAGCAAATAATAAAAATTCATTATGTATCATGGAATTTTGATGAAAGAAGAATGTAGCAATAAAAATAAAACATATGTTTGAAAAGGAAAGAAAAATATTATGATTACAGCTGATATGGTTACATATGCAAAATACAGGTGAGTGTTGGATTTACATTAAAATTAAAAACTGATTTTTGGGACTTTCCACTCTGCTGACCCCAGGCTAGGCTGCCTGTGGACCTCATAGAAGCCTGTGCCCCTTCACGCTTTGGAGAATCTTCACCAAGAACTTGCAGGGTTTTTCCTGTGCTTAAAAGCTACACCTAGCCTTAGCTGACCACTAGGACCTAGGACCACTTCCAATATCCTAGTCTCACATTAGGACTGAGTAGTCTTAAGACTGAACCTCAAACATTATCCAGCTGATTCAAAACCTGGCAAGTTGGGGTAACAGCAAACAGAGATCCAAATGCTCACTCAACAAAGGTGGGACAGT
>LZPO01087344.1:92592-102605 GCA_001675575.1 Neotoma lepida | reverse complement strand
TCTCTCTCTCTCTCTCTCTCTCTCTCTCTCTCTCTCTCTCTCTCTCTCTCTCTCTCTCTCTCTTTTTCTTCCTGTTTGTTTTTTCAAGACAAGGTTTCTATGTGTAACAGCTCTGGCTGTCCTAGAACTCACCCTGTAGAGCAGGCTGACCTTGAACTCACAGAGATCCACCTGCCTCTGCCTCCCAAGTGCTTGGATTAAAGGTATGCACCACCACTGCCTGGTTCAAAATGCTTTCTTTAACTCACTAAAATATACAACAGAAATATAGCAACAGGCCTATTTCAAAGTATAATTTCTCTATTTAAATATGAAATGGAAGAGAATAAATCTTAAAATTGTAACTAAACATGGTATGTTTCATTGCACTGTGAGTCTTTTCATAATGTCTCATGAATGTTTTAAGAGATTTTCCAAGCTCTTTGTGGAAAGATCATGGGTAGACATGGAAGTCCAGAACCAGTGTGTAATGAACACATGGAGATTCACTGGGTGGCACTTATTCTATTTGGCAGTTAACATGATACACTAGTGTAGTCAGATTCAACTAAATCCATAAAAATCTCCAAATTCATTAAATATTCTGAAATAATGAAAAATTTACTTATTTTGTCAAGATTGCCATATATGCCCGCATATAAGCAACACAGGTAGGATGAAACACCCCAAATATCAAGAATAACAACACAACACAATCAAATACCCATGGAAGAATGAACAAAGGCACATAAGACCTCTATACAAAATGTAAATATTTTGGAGAAAGGTTAAAAAAAAGTAGTGGGATGGAGATACACTCCTATCCCATGGATTTTTAATTTCATTACTATAGATTTTAATTATACCTAAACAAATAGACAGATTTAAAGCCATTCCAATATCCATGCAGATCTCCATATGTGTATATCTGTGACAAAGGACATTGTCTACAGTGCATAAAAGGCAGCTTTCCGTGTATAATGATGTGCCAGTTGCAGATGTATATGTGAAAACATGTTTTTTGATCATCGCAAATGTCAACCAGTCCAGGAGAATGCTGATTCAGATGCAAAAGTGACATATCATTGTCTTTAGAGTGTAACAGAGGATCTTTATGATTTTGGGAGTAGGCAAAAATTTTCTTTAAAAGGAAAAAAGAAAAAAAATGATGCTAACTGTACCTTGACAGATGGAAACATTGACTACATTTAAAATTAAGAACTTTTCATTCATAAGAACACTTATGAAGTGAAAAAGCAATTTATGTATGGGAAGAAATTTGCAACATACAATTAAAAAGAACATATGTATGCATGCATATATATGTATATATCTGTAATGAACTGCTTAGAATCATTAAGAAAAAGAACAATAAAGTTATTAGCAAAGAACTCAAACACACATTTTATAAAAAAAAAGACTCAAATCTCAAGTAAACTTGAAATGGTGCTCAGCTTCCTCAGTCTTTAGGGAAAATAAGGCAGTAAGCTCTCACTATACACCTGTCAGAGTGGCAAAAACATCAGCAACCCAGTGACACAATAATGTTGAGAATTCACATACTGATGGTGGAACTGTAAGTTGGTATAAGCCACATTGGGAACATGTCTGACTTTATTCACGGTACTTGAACACATGCACACCTTGTCACTCAACAATTCTCTTCTCAGGTATAGAGCCAACAATTATATAAATGCTCTTGAAGCACTGTTCATAATTCTCTAGCATGTCTAGCGCATCATGTGAACTTGAACTCTACGAGGGTTAAAGAAATTGTAATACATCCATTTAGTGGAAAGACAGTGATGAATATGAAAAACTATTATATGGAGTAATCTCATAAATAGGATGTAAACAGGAGTTTGTGTGTAAATAAGCACAGAAATAATATAAGCTATAACCGAATAAATATAAAGCTCAAAAATAAAACTAACCTATTGTGACGGAAGTCAGATTAGTGGTTGCCATTGTGGATATTGGTGGCATGATGATTGGGAGGTGACCTATGAGGGCTTCCCGAAGGTCAGAACTGTTATCTTTCAAGACTTAATTGGTCGTATACTTGTGGTCATTTTCTTTATCAAGCTATTCCCTTGTAATTCAATTTTTTTCTGTACGTATTTTTTTAAAAGCACGCACACACAAATTCATTTTATTCAAAACCATCCTTTTACTATCTAGTTCCCTATACTCAGAAAAACAACCCTCCTTATATATNTCTAGCAACATATTCCTACCAACAGAATTTGGAAAAGGCCCCTAAAGGCTTGGGTCAGTTGATTTTACTAATGTTGTTATAGAGACAAAGTACACTTGACAATCTGCACCGTGTGTGCTAATTTCTTTATTTTTTAATCTCAGTACTGAAAGGCCCAACACATCACTCAATGGGAGGCAGAAGTCAATTCTCTCAATTACAGGAATCATAGCTCAATGACAAAGCCNGCAAATGGCAGGTTAAGGAAACCCTTTGTGGGAGTATATAACTTATCATTAAGGACCCCATCATGCCTCATGCTGAACTGACCTGTGGGTGGCATGATGCCTGCTATTGCCAACTCAGTTCCTAGGCTCTGTTCAACAGAAGGCCTAGAGTCACTTGGAGCACACTAAATAGCCCTTTGAAAGGCTGCACGAACGGCTTTGGATGTTGCCCAACAGAGGGTTTTGTTGCTGAACACGGAGCTTAGTTTCACTGTTTGTAATATTAAGAAAACTCTACTGTCTTTTATTTTCATTTATAAGGTAAATTAAGAAGAATGAGGAACTAGAGAAGGGAAATGAAACTCTGAACACCTTACCTCTCGAATTTTCTGAAAGCCATTTTCCTTTGGTACCACTCTATAGATCCAAACTCCATCCATAAATTGAAGACNGGCAAAGCATCAACCTTGAGAATGTAGCTATACATATTTCAGAGCAATTTCACAGTTCCTTTAAACTTTATTATTTCTGATTTTTCTCCTTGAACAAACTTTGAATTTACTATTTTAGGCAAAAGAGAACATTTTCCTTCATAGAGTATGAGCCTCATGGAACATTCCAGCTTTTAGAGAGACTTTGATTTGACTTTATTTCTAAAGCNTTTGCAATCCGTAATTCGTTAAAACTGCTTGCTGAACAGTAAAGTAGATTTGTGGTGATTTGGATCGATTAAGGAATGACATGAGTTGTATATGCACATTTCTTCCCATCCCCTGCCCCCCTGCCCTGCTTTTCCATGCTCAGATCTGGTCTGNAGAGATCTCCATAAATCTATCAGCCACCAGGGAGTGTGGCATCTCTCCACTGGATTTGCTACAGTGGATCCATGAAAGCCCCTTTAAGTAACTGCTCTCTGGGAGGTAAATTAATCAGACAGGGAAAGCAGCAAAGAACTTGTCATAACTCCAGCACTTTTAATCCGTTCCATGATCCAAATGCACATGTCCCATAAAAAGCTCCCTTAAAAAAACATTTTAGAATGTTTATGCTCCTGTCGCCATCTGCTCCAACTCTTTTTTGTAGCGTCCTGGTTTATGATCCTCCAAAACACATATTACCCGTTTTCTGAATGGGTTTGCTGGTACTCTTCGCTGTCAATTCCATCTAACTCCCAAGTCCCGTGCGTTTGTGATTCACAAGGGCAGCCTATGTATGCCCATCATTTCGCACTGCATCAGCAGTTCAATCCTTGGGCTTAACCTTCTGTTCACTGTCTTTATTACTCAGCTCCTCAAGAATGNGGCGGTGGAGTGGCTCTGCGGCTTCCTCAGTCGCCTGTTACACTAATGAGTTTCCAGGCAGTATTTTATCAAAGCAATGTGTCAGAGACTTTCTGTTATTGCTTCGTGTTTTGATGGGTTAGTGTTAGTTATTAAAGGAGAACACACATTTTCCCCCTCCTCTTGACAGGCACATTGAGGGCTTTCTGTAATAGGTGCCAACCCAGGAACATCTGGTGTACGTTTAACGATGCATTGTTGCATTGTTAACTTAAAGCTGCTATGCACCTTGATAAATGCATAATGGGCCTCAAGAAATTAAGACAAAATTAAATGTAAATGTTTACCCAAACTATATTTCCTTTTCTTTTCATTCAGTCATNGGTACTTGTACTTTGTGGGTAAGCAAAGAGAGGGCTACTGCAGCACTTCCTAGCCTTCTATGAGCCAGGCTGTCAGAAGGGAGGCTTACTGATCGTCTTCCGGACAGGAGTTACAGCTGAGGCCCAATGGCACCATGGTGGTCTTGCTAAATTATTTAGGCACTGTCTATGCTTTGTGAAAACTAGCTAGATGGTTAAGAAAAATCTACCTTCCTTTCGTACAAAGGCCCTGTGTGCAGTTAAGTATACTGTAAATTTGCTGAAAATTTTTTTCTTATCATATTACCAGTTTGGGCCTCCAATTTTGCACATGGTTAAATGGCAAAATGCAATGGACTCTTTTTCCTACATTGCTAGAAAGCTCGCCAAATAGACCTTCCCACAGTGAAAACTCACAGCTCCAAGGGGAGGAAGAGCATTTCCAAGCCATCCCCAGTGGTTGGGATTCTTTGGAATAAACAACTTTTTCTCTTAAACTCTCAGGTCTGCGGCATTGTACACAAGATGGGCCTGTTTGCCTTTCTGAAGAAACATGGGGTCTAAATACAGTTGAATTGTCCATGATGTAAAAGGGACGAAGAGAGCCACAGGGCAAGTAGAGGGGATGGAGAGAGAGGGGGAGGAGAATGAGAGATACAAAGCAGGGAGAGGGAGAGCAGAAAAAAGGAAAACGGGAACAAAATACCTTAAACAGTTTTCTAAAAAAGAGACATCCAAATGACCAAAAACTATATGAAAAAAAAAAAACCTCAACGTCACTCACATCAAGAAGATGCAAATTCAAAACACAGTAAGATACGGTCTCATTCTAGACAGAAAGGCCATAGTTAAACAAGTACTGCTGTATTGATGGTCTGAAGGGAAGCTGATGCAGCCACCAAGCAAAGGAGTAGGAAGTTCATACAAAAACTGAAAATAGAAACCTATATGATGCAGCCACCCTACCACTGTGTCTACATCCCCCCCCCCCAAAATCAGTATGTCCAACAGATACCTCTGCTTCCGTGTTTACTCCAACACAATTCACAAAAGCCAGGGTATGAATCAACCAACGTGTCCACTGATGGGTGAATGCACAAAGAAAGATATATATGAATATTTCTCATCCATTAAAGGATATACTGTCATCCTGTCATTTTAAGAATCATAGCAACACAGACAGAACTGAGTATAACTATGGTAAACGAAGTAAGTCAGGCGCAGAAAGACAAATGCCCACGACTCACTCAGATATGGAATCTAAAAACAGTTGGTTTCACAGAAGCAGGGAGAACAGTGGTTTCTAGAGACTAGGGAGGGTGGGGGCAGTCAGGATAGAGGCGGACTGGATGACGGCCACCGCTGTGCAGTGCAACAGTAGGGTGACTGCACGTCATAATAGTTTGTTATATTTTGTAAAGAAGAAGAGAGGAGTTTGAAGGTTTTCAGCACAGATGACTGGCAAGTGTTCAAGGAACTGGAGTTGCTCCCCACTCTGGTTCTGTCCTGCACACTGTTATGCATGTATCAAGTTATACTGCACCTCATACATCTGCACAATTAGTGTATACCAATAAAAGCCACATAGGACATTCAATTCACAATGGGTTTTAGAAAATGCAACTCTGCCATAATGGTCTTACAAGTGTGTGATGTGCTCATCTCTATACTGGTTACAATTTGACAGATGGATTGGACTTAGGGAGCTTATATTATTAAATGCATATACCCAGCATTTGTTTTATATATTAATAAAAATTTGGTGCACAGAAATAGTTTTATTTGTAGGAGCATTAATTTCCATCTAAGAATACCACTGTAATGAGGTCCAGTATTCAGTGGTAATATATGACCATTCATGTGTGAAGGTATTTTGTACTACAAGAAGCAAAATATAAATAGGATATCTTTGAAAATTTAAATTTTAACAAGGAAGTGACTTTATACACATAGAAACATCTTGAATCACTTGCAGAACTATCAACAGCTTTTCCGAAAAAATAAGAGAGCAGGGTGGATGATATGGCCCAGTGGGTAAAAGTGCTTGCTGCTGAGCCTGATGATCTGAGTTCAATCCCCAGGANCCACAGGTGGAAGGAGAGAATCAACTCTACAGTTGCCTGTGACCCCCACACTCTCATGCTTACAGTGGCATGAGCCACTTCCATGCTCCAATAAGATATCACAAAGAAAGAGCAAATGTTCTTTTCCAGATTGAGCTCCGAGGATCCACTGAAGAGTGGCTGACATAGCTGAAAGAGTCACTTTGTTGCACAGGTCCCAAAAGACAATCAGACATGTTTGTCTACCTTCTATACTAAACAAAACCTCATGTCCAAGCCATTTACACCAGGCCATACACCAAAATCCACTGTAAGTTCCTTGTCTGTCTGTCTCTCCCATTATTGAACAGAAAAGGTAATGCATGTCTGTTATCCACATTCCAATTTGCCTTGGGAAAATATTATACAGATTTTTGTCCTTCACAGATTTTCAAAGTGGACATAGACACTTCCGAGGATGTGGTTTTGAGACCTTCCTAGCATTTCGGGGACATCATGGAAATAAATTGGACAGAGGTGGCTGCAGGAGGGGCAAACGGGGGGGGGCATCTGAAGTCAGTAACTGAGTGGGAATCAAATTTTCAGAGTCTAAAGATCTTTGAACGTGTTCCTAGGAGAATCTAACCCTTAATTACCTTATTTCGGTAGCAGGTGGAGAAATTCCTGTGGGTAAGAAGACGTCTCACTCATTTCTAAAATGATGGAAATGAAAAATTGCCAAGGCAGTGACAACTGAAGAGAAATGTGATGCTCTGTGTTCCCTTGAAAACGTCTTATTTTATAGCGCAGACCCAATTAAAAGTCAAGAAACAGAAAAAGGTAGAGGTGACACCAGAAAAGGGTGAATGTGATACTATTTTGAGTTCCTTCTTTGATATAGCGTTTGATTTTTGTGCTCCAGGAATTCTTAGAGGAAAGAGAGGAAGCTAGAATCTCTCTCTCTATCTATCATCTATCAATCTATCATCCACCTATCTATATAGTTAAATATCATCCATTTAGCTATCATACATCTATATCNAATATCTATTAATATAAGAATATAAGATGTTTATGTCAAAATCTAACATCATACATAGGTATAAGAAGACAGGTGACNACAGGTGGATGGATGACAGGTTTCTTTAGATAAATTCTCATTACTTAGAATACCACAAAGAGCCCCTTTTTCCTGACTAGATACTGTCTCTTCAGTACCAGAGTTCCTGGTGAGATTTCCAGCAAACACAAACAAATATTTTTGTTTTCTATTGGTTGCTGTGTGTGTGGTATGGCTGGCAACCAGAAGAGGAAAATGTGTAAAATACAATTGAATTGGAATAGAAAGCTAAGTCGGGTACCTCGTTACTGAGGAAGTCCCACATGGTGCCAGGACATGTAAGCATTTCAGAGATATACAGGATTGTACATATAGTTTCAAGGATCTGTCACTTTAGACAAGATTTTTGAAGGAAGAAAGGTCAGAAAAATGTGCCGAATAAAAACTGCAATATTTTGCACAAACATCCATATCTTCTTCTATCTTTCAACTCTAATCAGAGTCCATTCCAGGTAAACAGACTTTATTGTATCAAATTATAATACATGTATTCATTCCTCCTTTTTAATTAGTTTTTTTCTTACTTTCACTTCATTAATGTTCTAATACTGTTGATTTGTATGCATCTTTGTATGCACTGAAAATTCCACTTGAAGTAAAGATTGTTAGATTGTAAGCACTAAATTAATTTGCTGATTTTGAAAATTGATTTGTGTTATTGACTGTCAAAACAGTGAAAAAATCTATTTGGAGTACAGACAGATGTGAATAAATTAAGTTTTTGTACATGTGTGGTGTGTGTATGTGTGCACCTATGGGTGATGCTGTCACCCACGCATATCTGTGGAGGCCAGAGGTTTTCATTGAGTATCTTTCTTCATCATTCTTTATTTTTTGAAATAGGTACTCTCACTGGACCTGGAGCTCACTGATTAGNTGGACTGGCTCGCCAGGGAGTGATGGGGATGTTTTTCTGTATGCTGTGAATGTGTGTTGCTCAGATTGATCAATAAATAAAATGCTGATTGGCCAGTAGCCAGGTAGGAAATATAGGCGGGATAAACAAACAAGGAGATTCTGGGAAGAGGAAGAGGAAGGCTGAGTCGGGAGACACCAGCCACCGCTGAAGGAACAACATGCAGACTGGTAAAGCCACGGAATACATGGCAAAACATATAGATTAATAGAAATGGGTTAATTTAAGTGTAAGAGCTAGTCAGCAATAAGCCTGAGCTAATGGCCAAGCAGTTATAATTAATATAAGCCTCTGAGTAATTATTTTACAAGTGGCTGCAGGTTGGTGGGGCTGGGCTGCACCATGTGGGACCTGGCGGGACCCAGACAAAACATTCACCTACAAGGGAGCCCTTGCAACCCTCCTGTATATGCCTCCTACAGACAGGATTACGGGCATGGACCTCCTAGTCAGCTTTTGATGTAGTTTCCTGGACCAGAACTTAGGTTTGTATTTCCCCTGGAGCCATGTCCCCATGCCCAAACAACAACTTTTAATAGGTACTATGTACTCAAATACACTACCTTTATATGCCAACATTGCATTACAGAATAGTGAGTTTATACTGAAGCCCAAATCAAGGCTATGCTAAGTGTCAGGGATTCATAGGAGAATGCAGGGAGGGGGAATCCAGTGGTGTAAACACCCATAGGCTAGGTGGAGGGCTGTTCCTCGGTGTACCAGACTGAAGTAACACAGAAGTTCTTGTACATACGATGACTTTGTTTTTTTGGATACAGCATATTTCTACCAAAGTGTAGAGCCTATGTCTGCAATGGATTCTCTTAAAACAAGGACAGGTGTCATGAAACAGCAGATACCTATCTAATGGGTAGCCATCCCAAGTTGGTCAAGGATATCTAAGAAGAATAAAATGGTGGGGATGTTTCACTCCGTATACTAATCAATGAATAAAACTGTGGGCAATTATACAAAATGATGCATTTGAATGTACAGCTGAAAGCAATGTTTAAGAGCTACGGCATTGCTGGATGTACAGACACACAAACCAGCACTCCCTACAGCCTGTAGAATGTCCCTGCCATCCTTTCAGGGCTCTGCTTTCACTACAGTAAGACTGAAATCAAGAANTGTTTTTTTTTAGCCTCTTGGCTAATGTGACTATTATGTAAAGTAAATTTTTGCTGCCATCACCACAGCAAAGAGGTGTTAGCAAGAAATAGCAGGAAAGATAATAGCTTCCCAAATGGTTTCAAATTCAAATTCTGTACAAAAGACTTTACAAACAGCANAAATAGCCTCTATTTCTGCTAATTAAGAAGAAAGCACTTTCTAAGTGAGAAAAATACCAAGAGGGGATTAAGTTAATTCCTTATATTACACTGGAGAAAGATGTTTAAGTTTTAGTCAGATAGTCCCTTCTTCCCACCTAATTGCTAGCATAGTCGGTGTCTCTNGCTTGAATAATTTATCATTATACCATCAAATTTCCCTCCTATTTCTCAATAATCCAACTGTTACTTGGATTGCCTAGTTAAAAATTACCTTCCTGCACTCCACTTTTCTAAGTCCGAGGGCTTTTGCCGTAATCACTGTAGTCACGTGTCATGACACGTGCCGCTCTGGCTTTCCTCAGAATGAGAACATCTAGTCTTTCGCTCTAGCAACCTGGCTAATCTTCCTTGATCCTTGACAGTGTACAGATCAGGTCATGAAAAAGGACATTTACAGCTTGTGTCGAGAGTTAAGTGAGTCTGGGACCATTGTCTCCAATGTTGGGCATTATTTCAACCCTTCAGGGACTGGCTTGGGTTATTTGTTAACAGCATTTGTCATTTTTAATACAGGATGGATATTTGTTAATGACATTTGTTACTATTCTTCAGACTA
>LZPO01087343.1:126493-157207 GCA_001675575.1 Neotoma lepida | reverse complement strand
GATTCCAAGCTACATAAAAAACCTACTTTAAAAAGTGGGGAGATGATTTGAATAGATATTTCTTAGCATATACTAAAGGCTATAGGCCTGTGAAAGGATGGTCAGTGCCCTAGTTAGGGTTTCTATTGCTATGATGAAAGGCCATGCCCAAAGCAACTTGGGGAGAATGGGGTTTATTTGGCTTACAATTCCAACTCACTGTTCATCACTGAAGGAAGTCAGGACAGGAATTCAAACGGCAGGAACCCAGAGTCAGAAGCAGAAGCACAGGCCATGGAGGAGTGCTGCTTACTAGCTTTCTCCTCATGGCTTGCTTGTTCAGTATCCTTTCATTTAGAGCCTATGACTGCCCAGTGCAGGGCTAACCCCACCCACAATGGGGATGAGCCTTCCCTCATCAATCACTAACTAAGAAAATACCCTACAGGCTTGCCTACAGCCTGATCTTCTGGAGGCATTTTCTCAATTGAGGTTTCCTCCTTTCAGATGACTCTAGCTTGTGTCAAGTTGACACAAAACTATCCAGGACAGTCAGCATCGCTACTCACTACTCTGAACCACAATGCAATCAGGAAAGGAAAGAAACAAGTTCAGTAGAGAGTATGGAGAAATGTGAGCATTCACTGCTATGTGAAATGTAAAAATGGTGTAAGAGGAAAAAGTTTGGTCACTCCTCAGAAAGTTCAACATGGAGTTCTCACCCATCAGTTCCACTCCTAGATCTAAATAGAAGAAGACTGAAAACATGTTCAGACAAAAACTTGTGTCTGAGTTTTCATAGAAGAATATTTCCTAATAGCTCCCAGTGACACAGTCCACATGTCTGTCTATTTATGAAAATATAAAAAATAATATATATTATATAATATATAAATAAATATAATATATAATAGCATGAGGTAGAGAGGAATATACTGTCACACAATGAACCCTGGAAACATTATGCCATGTTAAAGAAGACACACATGAAAGGCTACATATTGTTCCCATTTATGTGAAATACCAAGGATAAAGGAATCCATAGGAATAGATTAGACTAGCTGCCAGAAGCTGGGGAAGAATGGGGTGGGTAGTGACTACTGATGGGTTCAGGGATCTATGGGAAATGAGGACATTCGAAACTCATGTTAGCACAACATCTCAGTCTACCAATAGCCACTGGCTTACAGTTTACAGAGAAATATAATTTACAGGGCTATTGAACCACATGATTTAGAATCAGAAGATATGGGTTTAAAACATTTTTAGATGTATTTAATTTTTATGTGTGTGAGTTTTTGCCTTCATGTAGGTATGTGTACCACATTCATGCCTTGTGTATATTGACATCAGAAGAGGATGTCAGATCCTCTGGAACTGGAGTTACAGATGGTTGTGAGCTGCCATATGGGTCCTGGGAACTGAACCTGGGTCTCTTGCAAGAGCAAGTGCTCTTAGCCTCTGAGCCATTTCTCCAACCTCTAAGTTCTGGGTTTTCAATCCCAAAGCTACTCCTCGGTAATTGTATGAACCCAGACAGGTGATTTAACATCTACCTATCAATTTACTCATCTCTACCACAGAGATTGAATATCTGCGTGACAAAGCTGTTAAGATTGAATGACAGTCACTGTGAAATCAGCTAGCAAAAGCGCCTAAAATACAATTGATCATGAACATCAATTGAACTAGAATTGGACAAGTACACATAGTCTTTGTAGGTGGGCTCAGGTACAAAGAAGCCTCAGGCTTCACCTGAGAGGCAGTATGCTACAATGGCAGACCATGAACTCTGAAGCCATGCTGCTACTAGTTCAGTCTGGTTTTATTACTCACTGCCTGTGTGTCAATGCACACTTCCATCAGTCCTTCTCTACCTCGGTGTTTCCATCGATAAGTGGGAACAAGTATTTTTTTTCTCTCCATAGGGCATTATAAATCAATGAGTAGGCTGTGTTGGTCCTGCTAATTGAAATGAGAAGTAGGTGAACCATTAGTTCCTAAATGGTAGGAAGGCAGAGTTGTCCCCTTCTCCCTGTGTCTCTTGAGCTTCAAATGTTGCAGAGCAAATGTGTGCTCAACTGGATGTCCCCTTCCATGGACAGGAAAGCAACAGTCTTATAACCACTGCTATATCCATCACATTTGGTTACTGTTTATATAGACTTTTAAAACATTATTGCCATAACCTTAACATCTTTCTGTTGTGGTCCTATCCTTGTGACAATATTTATTTAGCCTATGTACTTGCAGATTTTACTTTAGATCTAGCCCCAACTTTTTTCTATAAATATATACTGTGATTTGTGATACCTTTCATTTTAGGTCATAAAGTATTTTACTAGTAAACAGAGAATATTCCCCTGGAGATACTCTACCTGAACCTAGATTAATGGGTCTCATGTGTTCCTTGAAGCCTGGCTATAAACTTGGAAGTTGGGAAGAATCCTTGAGATCATCTTCTCCCTTTCTGATGCCTTAACCCCCACCTCCTTTAAAATAAGGCTTAACAAGAGCTTCTCAGATTGACAAAAGGATTTGTCAACCAAGAGTCAGCTGTGATGGTCCATGACTAGAATCCCATTTGGAAAGTAGAGGCAGTAGGGTTAGGAGTTCAAGGACAATCTGGATGGCATGAGATCCTGTTTCGTGCATGCACACACAAACACACACACACATACACAGTTATAACCAGAACAACTATGACAGTTACAAAGTACTTTTATCTTTTAAATTAAAAAAAGTACTTTTAAAAGATAAATTTCAATCTTAGCGTTTTAAAAGATTTATTTGTTTTATTTGTATGTATGTATGTGTGTCTGTTTGTATGTGCACATGAGTATATATGCCCACGAAGGCATCAGATCCTCTAGAACTGGAGTTACACACAGTTATGAGCCACCCAGTGTGGGTGCTGGGAACTGGAGCCTGGTCCTCTGTAAGAGCAGCATGCATACTTAATCATTGAGCTCCACAAAGTGCTTTTTAACTGCTAAGTCACTTTCAGTTATTAACCACACTTCTGTTAGGATTTGCACATATGAATTAAGTCAATTCTGCCTTCTTGAATATGTGACAATGCTACCATCCTATTCAAAACACTGCCACTCACCCACCCTTGGGGATTACGGTAGTAGCACACAGGTCTCTTTTTTAAAATGTTCTGTATTTAAACAAACCTGTAAACAAATTTCTAAACAGTCTTATTAAATAAAACATGGAGCCAGAAATAGGGGTGAAAATCTGAGAGAGATCAGAGGAATTAGGAACAGCCACCAGCTAACCTCACCTCACCAATGCAGCTGGTTCCAAAGAGAGAGTGATTTCCTGTATCTCCATGCCTATATTCCTTTCTGTTCTGTTCTCCCATTGGCTCTCTCAGCCTAGCTACATCACTTCCTCCTCTTGCCCAGCTCTGTCACTTCCTGTCTGTCTGTATAGACCTCCAGAACTCTGTGGTTGGTGCTGGGATTAAAGGTGTGTGCCACCATGCTTGGCTCTGTTCTCAGTGTGACCCTTGAACTCACAGAGATCCAGACAGAACCCTTCCGCCTAAGTGATAGGATTAAGGGCGTATGCTAACATTGCCTACTTCTGTTTATACTTATAGGGGCTGACCTTTTCCTCTGATTCTCAGATAAATTTTATTGGGGGNCACAGATAAAATATCACCACACAAGCCTTTCAAATCCAGATATCTGAGAAATGAGAAAAGGTTTTCAAAGCAATCACATTCAGGGTAAACACAGGAAATGCTTATTTTCATATTTTGAGCCTGGAAAACTGGCTTTAAGTGCCAATACTCACACTTTCCTCCAGTTTCCTCCCTACTTCAAAATTGTATCGTATCTTCTGTGAGTTCATCCCAAACTCCAGCTGAAATATATTTTACTGGGCAGAGCACTCCATGATTACATCAGAGTCCTGTTAATAAAAATATAATGTCTAAATATTAGGCATTTTGCAAGATAGCAGGGATACATACAATAGTGGGGTCAGCCTCTCTGCTCTTATGTGGCTTAGATTCTAGTGGAGAAGCCAACATTCATTATATAATAACACAAATGATGCACATTGTAGGAGCCATTATAGAATCCTAACCTCTTCCACACTAAACTCTGTCAGTCCGCTAATGGATTTTATTCCAAGGACTATAGCTCATGACCCTAACAGATGTTAGCCATAAACAAACCTGCAGAAACTAAGTAAGTTAACTTTCTGGATAACATTTTTAAAGTATTATTCATCTGGTTGCCATAAAGTACCTGCCAAAAAATGACAATTTGGGTTTGGCGTGATAAAGGTTTAGTTGCACTTCTAGGAAATGAGTAGCCATATTTCTCATGGTGTGTTCACTGATGACCCTGGGAATTTGAAAAGCCATACAGGTAAAATAGAGTTTTTTGGTAAGTGGGGAGTAGCAGAAAGGGGGCTTTATGTATAGAAGTCACAGAGCTGGGATTGTCTGGAGATGATGAGATGTATTTTTGTTTTTAGAGATGAGACTCCTTTAGATTCCAAATGGATCATTTCCTCTTCCTGAGACATTTGTGAGCTCTTCTAGAGTAGGAATTAAGTCAGAATAAGGTGATTTTAAAACTCTCTTTCAGCTGGGCATGGTGGCACACTCTGTATTCCCAGCACATGGAAGATAGAGGCATGAAGATAAGGAGTCCAAGAACATCCTTAGCTACAGAGAGAACTTCAAGCCAGCCTGGGCTACGAGAGACTCTGCCTCGATGATGATGATGATAGTAAAAAATAAATTACTCTTTCACTCTTCTGGAATTTAGTGTAAGAAACTGGAAATGAGTGATACTCTTAAACACTGGTTTACTCCTTGGACGTGTTGTCACATGCCTCTAACCCCAGCTATTTGGAAGACTGAGGCAGAAAAATCACAATACCATATCACTCTAGGTAACTTAAAGAGACCTTGTCCCAAAAGAAAATCATATTTTAGGTCCTAGGTTCAATCTCATTGCAGAAAAACAAACAAGCAAACAAACAAAAATCAAAATAGTTTAACCTTCGATCAATAAAGCCACTGCTCTATTGAGTCCTATGCTCCAGAGAAACCACAACTCTAAGAGATGTAATTCTTTGGCTTTGCTCTTAGGAGGCAAGACAAGTCCTTGGTCATAAACCTTCCTGGAATTTTTTTTTAACAGTAAAGCTTAATAGTACCTCATTAAAACTGAGATGGTACAAAATTCCCTGTCAGTCAGCTAGTGCCAAATGTGAGCCCAGCCCTGAGCTGGAGAAAGGCAAACCTTGATCATTTCCACCATGATGAGCTACATTTCCTTCTGAGTCTCCCTCTCACACTCCTGTGGACAGGAGGCGCTGCTTCACTGGGCAGAAGAACAGAGCCAAGGATTGCAGGCTGAAATCTCAGAAACTATGAGTAAAAAGCTTTCCTCCCTGTAAGATGTTGAAGTTAGGTACATTGTCACAGCATGAGAAAGTGATTGCTGACTCCATGACTCTGCCTCTTGGCCATCACCTCACCATTGAGGTGGTTCCTCATTGGCTGAATCCAAACTGCATCCATATTGAAGACCATTGAACCAGGGAGCCCCCAATGGCTTAGGTGACAGAAAAGCTCCTCCCAAAAATCTGAGTACACAATTTGATCAGAAAGACACAGTGATACCATGACTAAATGGGGGTGGGGATAACAATGTTGAGAAGCAGTGGAAGTGAAGACGGACAGTATTCATCACCATCCAGGCACACACCAAACTCAGGAACTGTGGTGATGTATTGTGTCCCCCAATATACTGTGTCTCCCAATAAAATAAAGCTTGCCTGGAGATCAGAGGAAGGCCAGCCACTATAGTAAACAAAAAAGTCATGCAATGTTAGCACACNCCCTTAATCTGTCTGGATCTCTGTGAGTTCAAGGTCACACTAAGGAACAGAGCCAACATGCCTTTAATCCCAGTACCAACTATAGAGTTCTGGAGGTCTGTGCAGACAGATAGGAAGTGATGTAGCTTGGTGGAGAGAGGAAATGAGTTAACAGAATAGAAAGATATATAAGTCTGTTTAGACAAGAAATTGCTCTCTTTGGAAGCAGCTGCATTGGTGAGGTTAGGTTAGCTGGTGGCTGTTCCTAATTCCTCTGATCTCTGTCAGATTTTCACCCCTATTTCTGGCTCCATGTTTTTATTTAATAAGACCATTTAGAATTCGCTTACAAGGAACTGTTACACAAGTGTATGTGGGACTGTTTGAGCCTCACACAGACAACTCTGCCAGTGTTGGGGCTTGGTTGAGGAAGAAATAAGAATTCCAGTTTCTTCCACACCAGAGAAACAGGAAGAACACATTTTCTGGGAAAAGGAGTCTAGCAACTAACCAGGTCCCTCAATTAGTTCATATTTCCTTTTTATTTAGTATATAGACTATCTAGACTATTGCATATTAGATTATTGTTAGCTGTCCGATTAAGGGCATTATGGTTATTAATATGAAGTACATACCAGAGTTTTCAAATGATTAATTGTCATAAAAGCTGTTATTTATTTTCAAATAGTTTAGCAAAAGTATATAGACACAGACATACATAGATAAAGAAGTTTAGCATGATGTTGTTGGATCTAGAGTGGGTATATAGGTATTTATTGTAGTATTTGTACATGTACATTTTCATAATAAAAATGAAGCTGGAAAAATGTTGTACTTTGATCATCTTATAGAAGAAAGAAGACAATTGATAATACAGTAACAGAATGCTGACTTTGTGCCAACTGTGTGCTAGTGATTTGAGCCTGACTCAGATTGGAATGCAGCTCCATTGGTAGAGTGCTTATCTAACATGCATGAAGCCATGGGTTTGATCCTCAGCACTGCAGGGAGCAGTAGTGAACTACACCTATATTGCCAGCAATCAAAGAGTAGAGGCAGGAAGATCAGACATTTAAAGTCATTCTCAGCTCTACAGGGAATTTGAAGCCTGGGCTATGTGAGACTTATCTTAAAAAAAAAAAAAGCAGAGGGGGAGAAAGGGAGAGAGGGTGGGAAGAATAAATTTGGTCTCAAAGAGCTGTCTAGTTTTTGTCTGTATCTGACAGTTTGTGCAAACACAGTTACACATAGGCAGCCACTGAGGTCGTGTAGTATCAGCTTAGCCTTAGAGATGAGGAGGCATTCATCAACCAAGCCAGTGTATTTCAATAAAAAATGTGAACACTGAAGATCAGGTGAGCATCCCAGGTTGACACACCTACACATTTACCACACATTGATATTCAGAGAATAGAAATCTTGAGGACAAGAGAAACTTCAAGATTGGAATTCCCCTTAGTTCTGCCCTGTGTTTCTACCTTTAGGGAGTTCTTATTGTAGTGGCACCATTTCACATAATAAACAGTGGCCATGAATGAAATGGAATGGCTTTAACTGCNTTCTGGTCACTTCTAGCTAATGACCAAANCTGGAAGTGGTTTGGAAAACCTTTAGCTTGCAGAAGCTATCAAAGACTGTCCCCAGGACAGCCTTGGGGACTGTGCCTTTGAGCCCTTGCACTTTGACTAACTTTGATGCCTTTGTACAAATAATGAATATATACAACATGAACATTAATGGTCATGCTAAATCTTACTAGTTTACCTGCACTGCAAATCTGAAGAGACCTGGAAACAGAGAAGTAAATGTTAATGTCCAATATTATTCAGTGAATAAGTGGTGAAAGCAGAATTTAAACTCGACAGGCTGAGGCAGAACATGTGTAGTTGATAAGAAAGGAAACGTATTTTGGAAATTATAAGTGAACAGAATTTCTTAGTAGGTAGAGCCAGGGAGTGCTGGGGGTTCGGTCCTGTCCCTTTTGCCCTCTAACTAGCATTCTGTGTAACAATGCACTTACAGAATGAGACACCGAGCACAGAAATACCTTGCTCTCTGGAAGAGAGATGCAGTGGTTTTAGCAGTACACACATTGTTTTCCAAGGCCGTTAAGTGGACTGATTAATCTTACAAAGAAACCTAAGAGCTGGAAGAGAATGGGCCTCTTCATTAACTCTTTCCTTTCCCGACAGGCCAGACCTCCACATTGTCTGAACATGCATGCTCCTTCATAGCAAGCTTGCTGTAGAATTCCAGTGGCCTGGGAAAATGCTTAGAAGGGGAGAGCAGCCTTGCACCTCTCCACTAATTGATAGTTGACAATAGTCCAAATCTAAATGGCACGGGCTTCAGAATTTCAAAACAGCGTGGTAAAATTGTCATGCCTGAAAGAAATTATATGAGGTAAGACCCATCCAATTATCACAGTTTCTGGTTTTTTCCCTTTGTGAAATACCAAGTGCTTCAGCCAGAGAGTCCTCAATTTAACAGACAGCAGGTTCCAAGACTTTGCAAGCAGTTTGATAATCTTTTTAAACCGACTAGCTGAATCTAGATTGCATTCTGACAAAATCCACGCAAAAGCAGACAGATGGAGGGTACTACACAGGTGCAAACAGGGATTGTGAATGGCCCAGTGCAGCAGCTACCAGGACTGGGCATTGCTCTCTGAAAGTGTGCATCAGTGTGCTAACAAGACCCTTACAGACCCTTACCCAGGTTAAGGATACCACTCTTCTTTTACCATGACCTAAACCTGGAGGTAAGCAATTCTCCAGAGGAAATAAATTTCCCAATGCCACAAGTACATGAAAACAAGAAGAATTCAAGCCCCCAAACCCATGACACCACTTTATTCTACTAAACTGAGCCTAATGACTAAAATAAATCCTTAAATAGCTTTAGTCTATGCCCTGTGAGATTCTTTAAGTAGCTCATATCTCACTTACAGCAACAATATAAAAAAAAAGGTATAACTCCAACCTCTGTGTTTTGAAATATGCTTTGGTATGATCTCTACCAGGGTGTTTTTAATCATTAAAGAACTTGATTGTAAAACACAATTACATATTGTTCCAAAAACCTGTTGTACGGGGAAAGAAATGAAACAACAAATTAAAAAATCAAAAAAGGAAAACAGCTAACAATGCTTCCATATTTCTCCATCTGTAAAATTAAATAAGCTATACAAGACCCATGTAAAGAGAATGAAGTCAGTTGGCCCAGGCATTCTGTGTCCCTGACAAGCAAGTACCACAAGGCTGGAGACAGAGTTGGCCAAACACGTTTCCAGCAAGTCCCAGCTAAGTGTGGCATCCATCCGTTTATTTTCAATCTATGAGTTTTTTATTTCTGCATACTTTGAAGTCTGCCTCAAGGGAAAAAGTTGAGTTGGGGCTCTGTGACTAGAATCTTCGGCCTGGAAGGTTGGCGCCTTCAGCTGTTTCTCATGCCAAGCTTTTGAGATTCCATTCCCATTCCAAAAGCTGACAGGAGCTTCCTTGCAAGTTCCTCTGAGAGAAATGAATGAGACAAAAGTCCAATAGATTTCTGCCTTTATTGGCCCTTAACTAGCCTAATTAGCTTGGTGAATTAGCAGCGCTGAAGGCACAATGCGGACTGCACAGAGTCCCACTCGGAGGTGAAGGCACACGGGGGTTCACAGCTCACGCACGGGGCAGAATCCGCCATCCAACTGCTGGAGCGGTCACAGGAAGAGACTGCAGACAAGCTGCTGTCGTCCTCGCCTAGTTCCACAGGAAATGGGGAGTTTTTGAACTTTGAGACAGGCGAAATTATATTTATTCCCAGAAAAGACTTAATAATGCCAAAACTAGTGGGCAAAGGATGTGACATCATGGACACCTTTGGATCCAAGGGAAGGAAAACTTGAAGGTTNTTCTGAGTAGCTCTTTTCCAAAGAGAGGTGAGAAAAATAATAATTGAAACTGCAAATGGCATTAAATAACGCTGGAGAGATCCAGGTCAACCTGAGGAATCTCCAGCTCTCCCAGCAAGAGGCATAGCTGTTGGCAGTGTGATTTTTTTTCAGAAAGGATGCACAGTGTATGTTAAACTTCCAAACTAAACAGAGTTTAAAGCCAAAAAAATCAGAATATTCAATATGTGTATCATTTTTTAAAGCTAGGCTCTACACTCAAATACTATAAATGGGATACATTTTAGATCTATCTATCTATCAGGCCTACTACCCTCTAATTCGGCAAATACATGTGTTCACCTCGTCTTTACTATCCAGGTATACAACTCATACATATACACTGACTTTCATGCATAATTTTAAAACCTCAATGCTCTGTGATAAATGTAAATGAACATTAAGTGAAAAATAATGTATAATAATCTGTGTACATACATGTTTGTGTATGGCTTCTCCAGAGGATACACTGGAGCAAGTAGGTGCACAGAATAGATTAGGATTTAAGAAAAAGAATATTCTACAAGTTATTAATGTTTTTCCATTCTATGTGAAGTTCTGAAATAGCAGTGCAAACGGTTGCTGTTGTACCAGAAACCTGAGCACTACAAACAGCAGAGGCAGTGTGATTTTTCAGAAAGGGTGCACAGTGCATGTTAAAGTTCCAAACTACAGAGTTTAAAACCGAAGAGAAACCTCAGAATATTCAATATGTGCATCCTTTTTTTAAAGTCAGGCTCTAGACTCAGATACTATAAATGAGATGTATTTTTACATCTACACGAATGTTCAGTGGGATATGAAGTCATGAGAACTGCAGGGCAGTCACACATTTACGTAGGGACGTTTGCACATTGCTGGGTGGGATGCCTGGTGTGTGCCTAGGAAATGCCAGTGCCTCATCCCAGAATCTCCCTCCCTCACTTCTATGCCGCATCATTTCGACAGCTAGCAGTGTCTTCTCAGAGAACTGCGTGTAACACCCTTTGAAGACAGGAGACTCCGCTCTAGGTTCCCTCCCATCCCAGACTCCGCTCAGAAGTATCACTCGAGACTCTAGGTTCCCTCCCATCCCAAACTCGGAGAGGAATTCGAGGTCAGCCCCAAAGCACAGAATCTGTGCCTTGTGTTGGGTAGAATACAACAGTGAACTCAAGGTAACAGACTTCCTTCTCTACACTTTTTACTTTTGATTGAATTTTACCTGTTTTAAAGTAAAATTTTAAAAGTGCATGCAGAAATACATACCTATGCATGTACCATGCATGTGCACACTAAGATAAATACAATTGCTTAAAACGAAATAAGCTTCGTGTGGCTCTGTGATAAACAAGGAGTGGGATTTGGAAATAAACTAATGATGTTGAAGGGAGTTCATGAACATAAGGAAATGAAGTGCTCTTGAGAAACTCTGGAGGAGAAGGAAGGAATTATTCTATGGGCAACTGAGACTCGATGGCAAAGAACACACAGCAGACACTGCTGCATGGGATGCACAGGCTGTGTCCAGGAATGCCACCAAAAGGTTTTGGAACTGCCAGCCACACACCCGCTTTCTTTTCTTTTCTTTTTTATTAAAGATTTATTTATTTATTATGTATACAGAAGAGGGCGCCAGATCTCATTACAGATGGTTGTGAGCCACCATGTGGTTGCTGGGAATTGAACTCAGGACCTCTGGAAGAACAGTCAGTGCTCTTAACCTCTGAGCCATCCCTCCAACCCCCGCTTTATTTTCTAACCTGAGAGTGGGGGGCCTCTCACTGACTGTTATGAATAACTATAGTTGTAAAGAAATGTGTGTAAGCCTACAAATCCAAAGTGCAATTATAACCACGGAAATAACAGTAAAGAACTATGAAGAGACAACCTGTTGCTGAAACCAAGGAATAAATTCTTGGTTCTTATTGCTTCCACATGGACACCCCATGGGTTGTGCTGGCTAAGACCAGAGTCTCCTCCCAATATTTTCTTCTCATAAAGGGAATAGATTTGATTCTGTTGTTGAATGAGAAGTTGCTGAAAGGCGAATCTTTCTTTGCCCTCAGACAAAAGGGTCCTATTTACAGAAAACCTTAAGGTATAGACACACAAGAAGAAAAGCTTTTAATAACTCTGTTTTTAAAGTTCAGTAAGATCTCAGCATCTGATATATTAAAGATGAGCTGCATTTCAGTATGCTAGCAATGGACACTCCAAATATTCTAAAACCCTACTTTGGTAGTAATGTAACTTGGCAAATTTACCCACAAAACAGCTGAATTTTGTACTGAAAAAGATACTAGTGTCATGTAAATTATTTCACCATAATGTCTTTTTAATGTTTGTATATGTGTGAGTGTATGCGTGTTCATAATCATATGAATGTCTGGGTAAGCCAGAAGAGGGAGTTGGATCTCCTGGAGCTGGGGTTAGAGGCAGTTGTGAGTGCCTGGCATGGGTGCTGAGAACTGAACTCAGGTCCTCTACAAGAGCAGTATGCTCCCTTACCACCTGAGCCATATCTCCAGGCCCTCACAAAGTCTTAAAAATTGAGAGACTTGGGGTTTTTTTTGAGGGGGGGGAGTTATTTTTTGGTAAAATGATGAAGAACCTCTTTTCCTCAGAAGAGGGGTTTTACTCAGCCCATTTGTGTGTTGTAATCTCACATGTCAAACACTTTGACCTTAAGAATTTTCAGGAAGAGATCACCCAGTTCGGGTATTTCCAGACCTTTGCAGACAGAAGTCAAATGGTCCATTGTTATGTCTACCCCCACCCGATACACACACGCACACACGCACACAGCACACACGCACATGCACATGTGCACACATGGCTTTGACAGTCACATTTGATTACTGTTTAACTAGCAGAACATCAAGCACAGAGGAGTCTGCTTTCAGCAAAACAGGTGACATGAGAGGTACTGGACCACAAAGACAGTTAGGAGCAGTCAGATTTCTTATTTCCTGGACTGGGGACTGCTCAGTTCTTGAGGCCTNGTCAGTACCTCCAACCACGGTAGAGAAGCTGCTGCCTTTGGGAACTCAAACCAACAGAACCCTCAGAACTCTCCCTACCCCAAGCACCTCTCAGCATCTCTGCAGACATAGATGAAAGCACATTCCTGAAGAGCTATAAATGATCACTGTAGAAAATTCCAGAATCTGGTTCCTACCTCAGCCCTCTTTGGCTTTTAAACCCCTTCTCCCATTATAATTTAAGTCACATAAACAAAAAATGTTTTCAGTAACAACTATAAAATATTTAATACTTGAGTGACTAAAACAGGTGGTCAACAGGAAAGAAATCTTTTTTTTCCCCAATGACCATACCATATTGAGTATTCTGGATGTTGGCAGATCTCAGAAACTTGGGTGAGCATCTGGCTGGGAAGACAGGGTACTATAAACCTAAAAAGCGTCCCCCCCTGCCCCTTTTAAAGCACAGTAGAACTTACNAGATGATTCTGTAGGAGTTAGGTCTGTAGCTATTTTCACTNAACCCTCATTTTGTTATTTTTAATTTACTGATTTTCAAAAAATATTTAAAAACTTATGAAAACAGAATAGTCTTTTGTTATTTTAGGAACACTGAGCNAAGAACTCTAGTTTAAGGGAACTGACTGCTTACGAAGAATAGTCAATGCAAAATGCAGCTTCTTCAAAGGGAGTAAGGCTCTGTTTATTCTAAACCAACCATGAGTGACCATGGCCCAGGAACATGGATTCAGGTCACCCAGAATGATGAGTGTCACGATGGAAGAAGTCATAAACATCAACTGAATAAGAACATCAGTGGGGACATCNGCCTAGGGGGGTGGCAACAAAGCATGGACATCTCTTCTATAGCTTTCTGGTGGTCTAACATCTATGCCATCACTCAACAACCACAGAGTTCCAATCAGTCCATGGCTCTGCAGAGTCTTCAGCACAGATGAGGCTTTTTTTAGGGACCTTCTTTCACTATACTAATGATAATGGACATAATAATAGCTACAGCTGTACTAGATCTTGACAGGAACTCATCTTATTNCTGAAAAGCCTCAGAGAGAAAACAAAAGAAACTTGCTATGGCAACAGGTAGCAGCTCCCTGTATGTGTGATGGTACAGTACTGTGCATTCTGATCTATAGTCCTTAGTCCTCATTAAGCGTCAGGGGAGGGCCGGGGCAGGGAACTATCATCACTCTTATTTTGCAGATGAAAACAAGGATTTAGGACTAATGCTTGCCAAGAGATACTCATAAAAGATGCAGCTAACATCTCAACAGTGTCAACCTGTGGAAAAGCAGACTATGGCCTCTGTTCTATGTGGTACCTAGTGATTTCTTTGACGAGAAAGGATGCATACAGCACAAGGGATGCGGGAGCATCTATATAAAAATGAATTATCACANTNNTGTTTCCAAAAGCTATTTCTATTGTCTTGTGTAAAAAGGTACCACCCTNATCATCCTTGATAGTAAACATCTGCCTTCCCCGGAAAAGCCCCCCAAATCTCATTAATGCTATTTTGTGGTTGGAAATTCCTAATGTGTGGCAAGTTAGGAATCACTTCAGATTCAAATTACTGGCTCACGAGGAGGAATAGTAAAAGGAGACAGTTCCATGTCTTCAGTGCAAGGCAGGCGTGTTGAAAAGGCAATTTGTTTTTAAAAGGCAGACTGAATGGATTTCAAGATGAAGTAATGACTTTTAAATTAAGCTTTTTATATCTTGAATAAANGAAGTTTCATAGTGACCAAATACAATTTTGTTCAAATTTTCTTCTTTTATTTTGGCATTTGTTTCAGAATAGCCAGTTATTTATCTTTTAGTTGGCTCCTGAAATTAAATAAATTGATTTTCAAAGAGAAGGTTTTATTAATTTTTTAAAATTAAAATACTATTACATTGTCTCCTCCTTCCTTTTCCCCCCACAGCCCCTCCCATGCACACACACACACACACACACACACACACCCTTACTCTCTCTCAAATTCATGGCCTAAAAGAGAAGGTTTTAAGAAGATTATTTCTGCTTATGATATCTCCACCCACAATGTATGTCCTTGAGGACTCCAAGACCTAAAGAGTAGTTTGGGGTTTACGCCTTTAGGACCAGGTGAAATGGCAGTCATTAAAGTAATGAGGTCAACAGAGAGCCAAATAGCTTTTCCTGAATTAGTATGTGAAAAAAGGAATATGGGCACATTAATCTCGTGACACAGAGTCCACATTATGCTGATAAGTGGACACATGANTCTCTGGAACCAGATTTTAACAGTGGAACTCTTTAGGAGTTCCTTCAGAAATTCCCCCACATTCCTGGTCATCATGGGCACAGCAGTGAAGCTCATGTGCACTTAGCATCTTCCAAACTCTNTGCTTTGGGCATGTTATGTCATCCCTACAAAACCTCACGGGACACTGATTTCCTTAGANTTCATTGTAGGGAAAAAGGAGTGATTTTAGCCTGGCCAGGATATAAAATAAGGAATTAGCGTTTGTACAATTGTTAGAAGGACAATAGAAATAACTTTTGGAGAGAAACTGTGAAATTTCTTTTTACATTGATGTGCATGCATAACTCATGGTGCACCCTTTCTCGTCAAAGAATCAGTGGGTACCAAATGAGACCTCGGGCTGCCTCTCTGAGAAAGCTGCCACTTTCAAAGTTAACTGTTGATGCAGAAACACAACTTCCACCTCAAGGGGAGTAATGAAGAGTTTATTATGCGCCAAGTATAAGTAGCCATGGCCCAGGAGCATATGGCTTCAGGCTACTGCAAATACCATATTCCAACATGCTAACAGTGTCATGACATTTTTTTATAGTTACTGAATAAAACAAAGTCGNAAATTAAATGCACTTCTCAAACAGTGGTGAGAATGTCATGCAGCTCTGAAAGCAAATCCAGAGAGTCCTTGCTACAGGTTTCAGATGGCATCTGGATGACATTTTCAGCCTTTGGGTTGGTGGAAGCTAATGGTCTGTTAACAACATCCCAAAAGTTCACATGTTATAGCCCCAAAATGTTAGGTCAGCTATNCAGGTGGACAGTGAAGGGCTGCTAAGGGGGCTACAGATAATTCATAATTCNGCTGTGGATCTGTACCAGGGAATCAGTCCATAATCAAGTTCTAATCAGTTCATCAGCTCACAGACTCTTATCGCAGATGAAGCTGGGTTTTGTTGTTGTTGTTGTTGTTGTTGTTTTGGGAACTTCATACCATTTCATAGTCATCCAAGCTATTAAATTAAAAAAAAAAAAGCACCAACAACAGAAAACTCACCACAAGGCAAGTATCCAGGTTCAAGAATCTGCAGCAGATGCTGCTGCCACTGCCTTCGGCACTCAGGAAGCTAGCAAAGGATGCCGGAAGCCAACTGTAGTTTCAACCTCACCCCACAGCCTCTGGTTTGCCAGCAGAAAAACAGCCCAGTGAAGCAAGACGAAGGCTTCTTCATATCTGCTTTCCAGATTTCAAACAAATTCATCAAAATGACAGAATCAAAATCTAACCAGTTCCAGCTGCCTTTGAGAAGGGCGCATTTGTGCTCCCCGGCCACGGCTGGAGAGGGCCACTGGAGAGTGGGAGAATGCAGGGTAAGCTAGGAAAGCCACATGAGTTAGGAAATACAGTTGGGGCTCTCAAGTGTGTCCTCCAACACTTGATAGTTGAGGAAAATAAGGCATGAAGTAAACATCAAGGTCACAGAATGCCATCTGCTCCTGAGCCTGGGCTCTTTACCAGGACGGTCATATGCCTCACAGGAGTCCAGGGACTAGATAGAAGTACCAGAGGGACTGTTTGCCCAGTGAGAAAATTTCCCACGCCAATGATGTTGATGATGATGATGATGATGATGATGATGATGATGATGATGATGATGATGATTTCTCAACAAGGCTTGGAATGTAGGTCAGTGGTAGAGTGCTTGCCTAACATGCACAAGTCCCCAGNGATGAGAGAGAAAGAAATTAGGAAAGAAGCTAAGCCTTGATACTTGATGGGAGTTCGATGACTTTTGTAACTCCAAGCAAAAAAATCTAAGGGAACTAAAACACTCTTGAACTTCAGCTTTTGTGAATCTCTGAGCCATTAATTCAGATGCTGCTGCCACTGCCTTCGGCACTCAGGAAGCTAGCAAAGGATGCCGGAAGCCAACTGCAGTTTCAACCTCACCCCACAGCCTCAGAGATGACATTGAGGTAGAAAATTCAGGGATCAAACACCAGACGAATCCTCATTAATCGCTAAAAAATTCAACCTCCAAACCTCAGAATGCATTGCTAAAATGTCACAAGAAGCCTTTCAGAGACAGTATCACCAAACCTCCAGAAACAATGAGAAAACATTTTTTTTTCCTGCCTGTTAGTCCAAAACTTGTGTTAGTAACAGAGTCACCTGCTACAAGCTCATTTTCTCACCTCCTGGATGTCCCTTAGTGCAGCTTTGATTATTCGAGTTTCATCAATGGCATTTGTAGGCAGTGATGCACATTATCTATAGGCTGAGCCTCTCCTGTGGTGNCTGGACTATGGGCAATTGTGGAGTCACTATGTGGCAGAAGCCCTGGCTTCTCCTGAACACCTGACAACCACACTGGGCCATTATATAAAANCAATTTGCTTTCACCTTTTCACCAAACTAAGGCTCTGTGGTCAGGGGCTATTTGGTCACAGCAGTTAGTTGACTGGGCCTTAGGCTCCAGATTTTATCTAAGGTGAAGAGCTGGCCTATGAGCAGAGGCAGGCCAAGAGGGTTTATGTGGGAGTGTGGAAGGAGCATTACTCCCAGAAGCCTCTGTTTCACGGCTTCTTACCCACCTTTGCATCAGCAGCAGTCTAGTTCTCAGATGTTCATTTCACTTGCTGCTTCCTGTGCTTGGCTTCTGTCTCTCAGGGCAGGGCAGAAGCTCTGAACATTGCATTAGAGANAAGGAAGAAATGAAGTAGAAGGAAACGGTCTTGCCCATGATCCCTCGCCTTGAAANTTTTTAGAAAGTCCCAACCATCAGGGCCTGAGAAATGGCTCAGTGAATACAAGTGCTTGTCATGAAAGCATGGCACCTCAAGTTCAATGCGCAGATTCCACTTAAAAATCAAGATGTAATGGCACACACTTCTTCATCAAGACAGAAGGCTAAGACAGACTTTCCTGGAAGCTGATAGCCAATCATCCTGGAGGACACAAGGCAGCAGAGAAACCACAAGAGCCACCCTGCCTCTCTTGTGGAAAGTGGGCACAAACTTCTGAACGNTGTTCTCTGACCACCATACACACAACTCCACAGACTCCTCACACATAAAATGAATGACCAAATAGAGAAATATTAAAGGAAACTTCCCCATCTGGGAGAAGTCCCCCTTGTATATGCTGCAGTCACACTGGATCTGTTCTCTAGCACCTGGGGTGGGAACCAGCCCCAGGGGAAGGGATGACCAAAAAGAACTAAAGACTCTGTCTTCTAGGATCATTGGTGATCAAGAGACTGAGATGGCAGATGGCCGTCTCCCTTTGTGCACCATGAACACATGAACTAGCTAAGCCAGATTTTAGCTTCTTAAAAAGAAAATTCTGGGGCTGGAGAGATGGCTCAGTGGTTAAGAGCACTGTCNGCTCTTCCAGGTTTGGTTCCCAGTGCCCATATTACCTGGCTCCCAACCTTGTTCCAGAGCCTCTGANTCCCTTTACTGGACCCGGTGGACAATGCACACATATGGTGCACATAAAGACAAACAGACTCACATAAGCAAAAATTAATTTAATTTTTTAAAATTTGTTTTATGTGTATGGGTGTTTTGCCTACATTGTATGTCTGTGTACCACAAGAGTGCCTGGTGCCTTCAGAAGCCAAAAGAGGCTTTCAGATCCCCTGGGACTGGACTTACAAACCTGGGTCCTCTGGAAGAGTGGCCAGTGCTCTTAACCACTGAGCCATCTCTCTAGAGCCAAANAGAAGTCAATTTAAAAGTTATAAAAAGAAGGAAATGCTGCTCAAGTTCCTTAAAAACTCCATCCCTGTGTTGTAGTGGGCATGTTCATTCCAGACTCCTCAGCTCCTCTTAAACTGAATTTCCCCGGGAACATCTTGTTTCCATGCTTTGGAAATTAGTCTTTGTTCCGTTATGTAATTGGAAACAATAAAGCTAAGCACCAGTTTTATTCTTGTGTAAGTTGAAAACTGGACACCCAACCTCAGGTCTCATCTTGGGCCCCTCAATGACCTCAACAGTTATGACAGGAAACTTTATATCTANTTTATTACATCACAAGACCTTGTAGAAATAGGGCTTAACTTGAAGCTATATGAACTAACTAAATTGATAAGTCTATTTTTTATTGAAATTATACCTGTTATGTACAATAATTGATTATCTCAAAGGATAATTGATATTATTTCATGCTATTTGGAAATTCTGAATAAGTCATTTAACATCTTTGATTACATTAAGTGAGATAGATTAATCACCCTGTAAGACTTTCAAAAAGAGGGAAACTTTAAGAAATAGGCTCACTGGAGGCTAGAGAGATGGCTCAGCAGTTAAGAGCACTGGCTATTTGTAGTAGGAGTCCCGTGTTGTTCCTTTTGGGGGAGAGCCAAGTAGGCATTGAGTCAAGCCACACAGACTCCAGGAGAATGTCAAAACAACAAGCTCAGTTTATTCAGAAGAGACAAGCCTTATATACCCTCCACCCCACCCTGAGGGAAGGTCTGATGAATATGCATCTGCTGGTGTGACATGACTGCCTCTCATTGGTCCAGGTCGTCTCCAGATCATGTCTGAGCTGCTGTTGCTAAGGCTCTTAGGCAGACCCAGGCTGGCTCTCAGAATGTATCTTTTTTACTGGTTTGGACCTGATGGCTCTCAAGCCTATTAGGGATAAGTCATCCCACAGCTNTTCTTCCAAAGGACCCAGGTTCANTTCCCAGTACCCACATGGCAGCTTACAACCTTCTGTAACTCCAGTTCCAGGGTATCTGATACCCTCAAACAATATGCATGCAGGCAAAACATCATTCAATGCTCANAAAATAAAATAAATAAATTTTTAAAGAAAAGAAATGGGCTCATTGTTGAAAAGTTATTAATGACAGCTTAACAATCTAGTTAATTAAGGAAGAAGGGCTCCATCCAAGGCCAGGTGACCCCTGAGGACTAGGCCCTCAAGTAGCTTTATTAGTAATAAAGAAAATGGTCATTTATGGTCACCTACATGATCTTAAGCATCCACAGGAAAGTATAACCAAAGATTACAATGACTGGCATATTTCTTTAGCAGTCTAAAGGATTGCACCCCTAGATATTAGGCTTAAAACTATGTGACATGTTATTTAGACAACCATTTCTCATTAATTAACACCTTGGTAGGGAATATACTTCCCAGCTAGAAGACATTATGACCTTGGCTCAGTTTGACACTCCACCACATACCTGCAGCCACAAGAGGGTCACTATTGTTTTGACCTAAAAAAAAAAAAAATCAAATGATGGTTGACTCTTCTCTGGCTCTCTCGAAGTCATCTGGGAGGGGCCTCACACTGAGATTCTAGACACTACAACAACTGTCAAAGTGCCTGAAAGCTGACCCTGAGTTCATCACTCTTGAGTCCAGTCTTGGAAGACAAAGGAAAAAGCAAGGAGGAGTCCAACAGATGGATTCTTCTGTGAGCCCATCGAAGGATTCCAATAGACTTTGACTTGACATTTAAAAATATTCTGTTGTGGCTTCTTCTGGTTCCCTGCCTAGGGCTTGCAATATTAATAATTCCTGCCTTTTTACTTCTCTCTCATGCCTCTATTTAGGCACCAGCTACCAGCCAAGGATTTCCAGGTCTCCGTATACTTTGCTATTATACAAATGGAACTATTGATACATTTTCAGTATATACTTTTCCTAGATAGCCCCACTGGAGGGATACCCCAACTGCTACACCTGTTGACCCCACTCAGCTCAAAGAAGCCAGGTCGACTGATGCACTGATTCCCTAAAGAGCAGTTAGAGTCACCTCTGCAAGGGGTGAAGAAGTGACAAGAAGAGGAGGCAGACACTATTTGGACAGACTTATGGAAGGATCCCCAAGAGCAACAGGTTCAGAAATGTCCTTGGTTATNTAACCAGAGATGCCAGAAGGGCACTGTGACTTCTTATCTCCTCCTAAATGACCATCCTACCTGGAAGCTATACATGAGGCTAGGAACTTAAAACTCTAGTCCAGACATTAATCTGTTCCAGTGAATAGCTTTGGAACTGGGTCTCTAAATTGTCATGATGAAAAGAGATGGTGTGTATCCCCAATTTCAGCCAATCTCCTGAAGGATTTTACAGTTAACTCCTCCAAAGATGGAATGTTACAGTAGCCGTAACTAGGCTCTGTGAGGCCCGTTTTAAAACAAAAAATTGGGTTCTTCTTGTTGTTTTGGTTTGGGTTTTTTTGTTCTTTTTTTGTTTTTTTGTTTTTGTTTTTGTTTTTGGCCTGTGGAGAGACATAACATTCCAAACTACCCCAAAATGTAAGAGTTAACCCATTTGGGCTGGTTATTCACCTGGCCAAGGGACCACCTCTCAGGAAGATGGGCCCACCTTAAAACATTCTAAAGAGAAAGGTGGAATAATTTGAGATAATGTACTTTTCCTCACAGGAATCCCTGNCCCTGGCTCAATCTTTTACAGCTTCGTATGTTTGCACGCTTTAATGAATTACTCAGAAAAGTGTAACTATTCCTTTACTTCTTCCTCTCTCTGTCCCAAGCATTCTTTCCTCAACACTTGGGACTTACTTAATCTTTCTCTAAAGTGCCTTTCCCTGCCTTGTCCACCCTGTGGCTGGCCTCCATGGCTCAACTTAACTAAATCCACATGGCTTTCTCTGTCTCCCTCCTTGAGGCAGCTGATAAGATTTATAGTTTGCCTGCTTGGAAGTTTTTCTTTTAAACACCAATAAAATTGTCCTTGAACTAAAATAAATAAATAAATAAATTTTTAAAAATCTAACCAACTGTGGTTGGTATGTAAAATGAATATAAAACAATTTTTGAAATTAAAAAAAGTAACCCAAATTAGAAACAATTGAAACATCTTTCAACTACTCAGTAGATAAATAAAATGTAGTCTATCTGTACAATGGATTGCTATTCAGCCATGAAAAAGAGCCAAAGGGCTGGAGAGATGGCTCAGCGGTTGAGAGTGACTGTTGTTCTTACAGAGGACCTGGGTTTGGTTCCCAACACCCACACAGTGGCTCACAACCATCAGTAGCTCTAATTCCAGGGGATCCAACATCCTCTTCNGGCCTCCTTGGACACCAGGTGTGCACTGGTGTATATGCATATATACAGGCAAAATATCATACATATTAAAAAAATAAATAGATAGATAAGATAGACAGATAGATAGATAGATAGACAGACAGACAGACAGACAGACAGACAGACAGACAGACAGATAGATAGATAGATAGATAAAAGAAAGAAAGAATATTTTAAAGGAGCCAAGAACTGATACATATTATAATAGGTATTAACTTTAAAAGTTATTCTTAGTGAAAGAAGCTAGTCATTTAAGAAAAGGCTGGGGAGGATAATACCGGATGTGCTGCTCAGTTGTTAGTCGCCTGTCATTCGTGAAGCCCTGAATTCACTAACAGTGGTTGTTGTATAACTGTGAACATGTGAACATGCTAAACCTCAGTGAATTGTACACTTCAGTGGGTAAATTTTACAGTATATAAATTATATGTCAATAGAACTGTCAGAAATGTCCAGAATCACCAGCCGAATGCCACGTTTCTCTTTAACTTTACCCCAAATTTGCTTGAATTAATGGACTATAATGGCTAGGGAGTAAAATTAGAGTCTCGGGACCCGACAAAAGCAAACAGCAACTGTATATGCTGCCCCGGGGGAGAATGGGAACCNGGCCTTCTCCACTCACCTTACCATCTCCTGCACCTGTTCCCTCCTTGCCGCTGAAGCCATGGGATTAGAATGNGGCTCAGGGGGAGCAGTTTCTCTGAGGCTTCACACACCTGCCCTGCCCTATGAGACTAAACCCGAAAGCCTTTGGAGCTCACAGGTGCTAGTCCTTCTCCCTGGAGTCTTCACTCCCCTCTGCAGCCAGTCTCACCCGACATGAGATCTGTACATTTGATATCTTTTCCTTTGCTCCCTCTGAGGTGCTTGAAAATGTATACAAAAGTCATCAAGAGGCACAAAAGCACTGTCCTGATTACAAGCTGTAAGTCAACTGTGAAATTTTCAGAAAATATACAAAAGTGGAAAGAAGAAATATGACCCACCACCATCACCTAATAATAATCTATTAGCATTCAGTGTACATCTTCCTAAGGTTTTCTACATATGTATATGTACATGCATATTTCCTTCTAAGGTTAGATCGTTATTTTTAGCTAATTGAGAGCATACTATAAATTAGGTTTTCTTTATAAGAGTCATGTGACTAGTCTTCTTGTTGGCAGTGGCTTCTAAAAAGCCTAGAGTCAAAAGCACAAAGGCTCACAGCATCCACACTGTGAACAAAACACTCAGTTTAATTTTATCCTTTTCAGATTTATTCTGTCCTACTTTCCGTATTCTCTTATTTCTATATTTAATCTAATTTTGTTATATGTATTTCTATAAAACATTCCAAAGGCTTTCTAAAATANACAGTTGTTCCCTCTTAGCTGCTTAGTTTGGATCTTGGATGTCCTGAGGTCTAAGTGCCCATGACTTAAAGGCTTGGTCCCCAACCCGTGGCACTATGGACAGAGGTGAGGCCCCATGAAAGGACATTCTGTCACTGGGCATGTGCACCTGGCAAGGTATTGNAGCTCCAGCTTTCTTTGTTTCCAAGCTGCCATGAAGCAGACAGCCCTCCTCTGCCACATGGTTGCTTCATGATGTGCAGGGCAACCACATGCCCAAAGCATGAAGACCCAAAGCATTGGCTGGGCCAAAACAAGCCTTTCCTCCCTCAGTCACGATTGCCTTGGGTATGTTATCACGGTAATAGTAAGTTGATTTCTACAATAACCATTTTAAGTGCACAGTCCTATAGTGAAATAGATCTCAAGAACATCTTTTAAAAGTAAAACTCATTAATAACAATGTTACACTACCTTCTCTGCTTCCATCCCTCTACGGCTTCTTTGCCTCATTCATCACTGGATTTAGTGCCCATTGGACAATCCAGGGAGATCTCTTCCTCTCACCATCCTATAAGGGGCAGGGTCTTTTTGCAGGGGACCCCACACAGCCCACTACAATTTCTTTCCAGTCTCTTGTTTTCTAGCAAATGTGGTTACAGGCGTTGTTAGCCCCTCTTTACAAGCAAAGAGATAGAAGTTTAGAAAGAATACAGTCTTGATTAAGACTGGTAATTACTCTGAGATTCCCTGATGCTTGAATACAATGTGAAGAGAATCCACCTGTGCCTGGTTAGCCCTGCAGGCCTGAAACCACACAGACAAGGACACTCATTTATCACGGATCTCCACTGAAGGCAGGCTTCTTTGCTGTGGCAGTTCTCCGTGTAAGATGAGCTAATGGAGTCAGCTGATCAGATTCNTTCTTTTACATCAATTCCAAAGAGGTCTAAACTGAACCTAAGTTTAGATATTCACAGAATGTTCCCGGAGTGCCTCCCTCCATTCTTGTTCTTCCCCCAAAGGCACGTATCTTCCAGCTTAGTCCACTTCATCCTTTCGACACTTGCTGAATATCTGTTGTAATTTAAGGATCAATCTCCTTGAGGTCCTTTTTCTCTGCAGTGAACATTTTTTTATTTTAGAGTAAGGTACATTTGAATTTCTCTCTTTTTTCATATCTCCCTCTTTTATCTCTCCATCCAGCTAACTCCCCCTCCTACACACTTACCTGCCACGTACATGAAGGCA
The DNA here is from genome assembly GCA_001675575.1 of Neotoma lepida. Lineage (NCBI taxonomy): Eukaryota > Metazoa > Chordata > Mammalia > Rodentia > Cricetidae > Neotoma > Neotoma lepida. The sequence continues at coordinate 132,567 of LZPO01087343.1, read as the reverse complement.
TTAAGATATCCTGCATTTTCTATACATTAGATGATTTTTAAACATAATTTATTGAATATTAATTTTTATTTTGCTCTTTTCTTTTGTTTAAATTTAGGTTGTTTTTAAAAAAGGCATTCAGATTTTATATAAGCACAAGTGGTAACTTATAAAAAATTTATATGAATAAAGCTATTTTTGCACTTCAGCTTTAACTGTGGTTTCAACAGGGTCCAGTCAAGCCCATCCTAGTAGCTGTAAAATAAGAAATGGGCACAGTGCTTCCAAAGATAGCTTTTCCTGCCAAGGGTGGATTTTTGATAGATCTTACATATTCAAAAGGGTTGACAGGGTCCGGGGAGTTATTGCAGTTTATAAAGTGCTTGCCTTGAAAACACAAGGACCTGAATTTAATCCCTAGTATCCATGTGACAATCAGGAGACAGGGGCTGTGATACCAGCACTGGAGAAGCAGAGACAGGCAAATCTCTGGGGTTCACTGTTAGACAGTCTCATCAAAGTGGCCATCCCCCATCTAATGAGTCCCTGTCTCAAAACCCAAGATTGATGGCTCCTGGGGAACAACACTCAAGAGTGTCTTCTGGCTTACACACAGGTGCACTGCACATACAAGGCCACAACACACCCAAGGTTGGTGATTTGGACAAGGTTGGTGGTTTGGAATCCTAGCACCTTTTAGGTAAAGCATAGAGTTATAGATAGTTTGGTTTTAAGTAAATAATATATTTAGTGAACTCATAAAAATAACATGCACTATTGCTGGTTGAGGAAATTCAGCTGAATGCAAAATTTGAAACAGCATTAATTTGGTCACATTGGAAAGCATCAGCCAGAAACTCACATATAGATGCTTTTAAATGGAAATGGTGCTTATCAGGGGACATGGCCTCCCCTCATGTAGTGTTTTTAGATAAACAAGTAGGGAAATTTGCACTAATTCTATAGGGGCATAATTAAAAATAATTAACTGGAAAAAAACATATTCTATTAAAAACATCTTAAAAAAGAAAAAAAAAGATGATGAGTTTTGTACTTTTCAAAAGTGGTGAATGTAGTACATGTTTGGGATCTGATGTCTCCAATGATGTAAGCTTCCTCCCTTTTGTACATCTGCCAATTTACGTTTTAAAATCCTCTTACCAAGGACTGTCTCTAAGGAAGAGAAGGTATGTGTTCTATGACTCAGTCTTGGCAACTATTAAAAGACATGCTGTTATAGTTAAAGACAACCAGAATGTAACACTCGTACTGTCAAACTAAAATGGATGGATGAACAGATAGATAGATGGATGCCTTATAGTGAAATGGGGGAGGCAGAAAGAGGNAGAATGGTGAGCCCCGAGCCTTTTGCTATGACTGCAAAACGATGGCCAAATTCAGGTCAACTGTGCAATTTTATCCAGCTGTCATTACATAAGGGATGGAAATCGCCTAGGTGTGTGCTCAGCTTGCCTGGGCTCTAAATCTTTTCTTTCAGAACCCACATTAAAGCAACAGGCACTATTTGGGACATGCAACTTTTATACAGGAGGACAGGAATTAGGGGTGAGGGGTAGGATAGAGTCAAACCATACACGAAGTTTCTGCTGAGGTGGAGCATTCTTCCCTAAGCTCACATTCCATTTGCAAATTAAGTTCAACGTCATTAGGGCAAGGAAGTACATTGCACTACAGGGAAATGTGGCAAAGGTAGAGAGGAGTGAAAATTTGTCAGCAAATATAGCAGTCTAGCAGATTGAAGGGAGAGAAAATAGTGGACTAATATGATGGGACGTATGTTCTTTTAAAGAAAGTATGATTATTAAGCAAGTAGGCACTTCAGGTACAGAGCTCCCCTAGCCAGTGGTAAGTGGACCCAACTTTGAAAGCACATGAAACATGCAACTTTTACAAGCCTCTTTAAGAAAACAGAATCAACAGATAGAAAATTAGGAGCCTTAAAGCTTAAGTTAAATCAGTGTTACATTCAATGTTTCCTCCAGCTAATATAGTGTTTAAAAAATAATAATTCCATTAATCAATAAAGTTATAGCAAAGATATTTATCCCATTTCAAAACTTAGAACTGTTCTTTGAAAATAAAACACTTTAATTTTTAATAAGGATCATTTATTAGAACCACACAAATCATAACTGAGAGGGAGGTGGAAATTTCAGAAGGTCCTTCTCTGAAGAAATCCATATATTTGCATTTAGTATCACTCAAAGAATCCAAATGTACTGCCACGTCACATATTTGATGACTTCCTTCATGATGCCATTATAATCAGTGCATTAAATTTTGAAAACAAAATTTGGAACTTCCCACCAGAACATGGCTCACCGTGGGTTTGTTGATGCCAGGTAAGGGGAATTAACACTTACTCAGTTCATGCAAAAAGTAATTTATTTCTCATAAATTCTCTGTGCTCTTGGATATTCTTGCTGAGCATAATGAATGAAATTATAGATGTTGTGGGTTATAAGGCAGATGAATAAGCAATAAGGGTTTCGTATGTTTAGAATGTGTTGCAGTAATAGTGGGCCCAGATCCAGTCAATAGATGTAACATATGAAAAATGTTGAAAGGTGGAGATAGAAAGAGCCTGTGTTCCAAATAAATACCATTTTACTCTTTAATTGTGGTAGGCAGGATGATGATGATATAAAAAATGATAATAAAATAAAAAAAATCTGTGCCCTAATCTCCAGAAACTTACATGGCAAGAGTATTTAATAGAAATGATTGTTCTAGAATTTCCAGGTGGACCTCCTCCCGTTATGAGTCTCTAAAAACCTTTTCCTGGATGGTCAAATGAAGAGATGGCATGGTAGATGTTCAACAGGAATGCCANTACTGGAGCCTCCAGAAACCTCCCTGGCATATTTACTTATTTTTTTATCTGTGAGAGTCTTACTGGGCTCCTCATCTATTGGAACATATGATGATAAACTGTGTTGCTTTAAGTTTGTGATCCTGTTAGCATAGTGAGAGAAAGGTAATGTCCATTAAAACAAAGGAGTGAGTCACCCAGTAACATAGCCAGATGCTGTCTTAGCTCCCTGGTATGAATCTTCCTGAAGACCCACATTCCCTCAACCTTAGCACAAGCCCTCCTGTTTAACTCTCACTCATCTGTGGGGCTTTCAAAGGACCCACATCCCCATTCTGCTGTGACCCACTAGGCATGTTTTCAACCCAAAAATCTCTTTTAGTTTATTTCTTCCTGTTTCCTTAATTTCTGTTTGTGAAGTGACATTTTAGGTCCTCACAGTTTGATTATTCTGCATGAGGTAAAATGGCAAAACACATTTCAGCAACCCCCAGGGGTCACATTCTCAAGTGTAATCAATCTTCTTGCATCAAATCAGGAAAACGATTTTGGAACTATGACCCTTTTCTGCTGCTACAGTGTTTGATGATTTGGTTTGTTTATATTAACGATGTAGCAAGCATTGACTGTTAAGTTCTTCTGTGGTTCTTGAAATATAGACATTGTTTTAAAATGTTAAACTACACTTCCATTAAATCCACTTAAACTTTCCTGAAACTCATGGATACTTTTGTTCTTGGCTGGACTGACTGCTGTGCAAAAAAAAAAAATCTGTCTTGGGGATTCTCAGGAAGGAACCATACACAGAAACTTTGATTACAAACAAAGGCAAAAGTGAGTCATCTGGGAGAAGCTGCAAACAGATATCAGATATATCCAAAGGAAAGGCATGGATTGGTTCCAAATTGTTGCTTAAAAATCACAGAGAAGGAAATGGTCATTAAGTGAAGGTGAGAAACAGTCACACCATGATGAGTGGGGGGGTTTGCACATAAAATAGACTGGAAAATGGATTTCAGCAGTGGTGAAAGCGTGAAAAGTAAATGGATTAAATCTATAGAAGACAGAGAGAAGCCTAGAAAAAAGGCACTATGAAAGAATAAACCCATTTGTCAAATAATGGGTGATAATAATGAGCTTTGTGCTAATTGACACTATAAGGTTATTAGCTAATATTTTAATATGCTCTAATTCATCTTGTTCTCTCAACATCAGAGCATCTAATAGTGTGCAGCATCCTCCTCAAAGAGGTTAATCTCTGGATTTCAGCCATGCATCATTGAACAAACAGGATATTACATTAATGGAGCATCATTTTGCCTGCAATATCGACTATTTATAATATACAGTCATAAAAGGAAGCACCAATTTATTGACAAGCACCAGAGAATGGCAAAAGAGGTTATTTGTATTCCTAAACTACTTAGCTGTGCCTACTTTCTTTCCACTCTAACCCAAGTAGAAGCTACAAGCATCTATCATGTGTTTCCTTTGAGAGCCACAAGCGTAACAGAGAACACTGGACTCCATGCCAGAACACCTGGGTTCTAGTCCCCATCCCTCTGCCTTTGGCAACAGGAAGGCGAGGAGACCTCCCACAGTCTGTTGCCTGCTTGACAAACAGAGATAATGTTACCTATTTTTGTCTGAGTCACAAAATGAGGCAACATGATACCCTGCAACTTGAGAGTAGCTTTTTCTACATTGATCTTTTTAAAAAGTGGTATAGTGGTCATTAAAATGCTAGTACAGCCCCAATATATATTGTTATAACTTTAGGAAGAATTGTATTAAACCATATCCTAATAATTGGTTCTTGATCAGGTTCCAGTCATGATTTTAGGCTTGTGTGCTTATAGTACTGTCTATTGCACACGACTTCTTGGAAAATAAACATGGTTTTGCTGCTCTTTTGCCTAGAGCTACCTTGGTGAACTTTGCCTTAGTTTCTGAGTTCTCTCCTTAAATCATGTCTGCATTAAGGTGTCAGAACAAAACATCAGCTTTGCTGATTTATCTTCTAGTATTAATAATCACTCCAGTATTGTCAATTTACTCCAGTAAACTCAGCAAAATGGACAGTTTCATTTGTCTTTTAAACGAACTAGTTTTTTGTCTGAACTAATCAAATCAACCAGTAGGTTAAGGCTTCCTATAGATGTAGCTTAAATGTCACTTTCTATCTTCAAGTTGCTACTTTGGGACTTGGTGACATGTAAGTGAAAACATTTTGGTATTTAGAGTGCTATACAATGCCATTTATTAAAGGGTTGTCTCCATATGGCAGATTTATTTTAATAGCTTTTATTATGGAAATTTTTAACATAAGCATATTGAATAGTATGAAGAATTTCTATGCTATCACCACAGCTTCCCTAGTTAATAGCTCATAACCAATCCTGCCTCATCTGTCTCTACCCATTCCTCCCCACCCCGTATTTTTTGGAACAACTATCCCAGAACTTATAATTTAATTTAGAAGTAAATATTTTACTCTGTATCTCTGAAAAGTAAAATTTTAAACTAAGTGTAATAAACTATCCTGCCCAAAATAAGTNTTTTCTCTCTTAAAATATATTTATTATTAGTTCTCTGATAATTTCATAAATTCATACAATGTATTTTGATTTTATTCACCCTCCATTCCTCCCTCTAATGCCTTCCTTCAGCACTCCTTCCCAACTTTGTGTCCTCCTTTTTGTAGATTGAAAATAGATGTTTTGCATACGATATATTGTGATTAAGTTTTCCCTTCTCCCAACTCCTCCCAGATCCTCCCCACTTCCCCACCCACCCAAATCTACACCTCTTCTTTCTCCTTCTTTTTTTTTTACAATAGTAATTTATCTTTGCTTCATCATTAAATATACTATCTCCTCTATTATTATAGCTAGACAGGTGGTGGCTCACAAAAAATTGTAGAAACAAGAAGAAAATAGTGAAACTTTTGCACGATTTTATTTTTTTTTATTTTTATTTTTTTGGTGAATATGCAAATAATAAATACAAGGAAAAGTAGTTGGATGACTGAATCCAAACAAGAATTAACCCCCAATCAATTCTCAAATGCTTCTAGGATCCAGACAAGTCATATATATGAGTGATGTAGACTGTGTCCCAGGCAATAAGGAGTAGTAAATTGTAGCATCCCGCCATTGCTCACTGCTGTCAAATGAGAGCAGGGTCCACTATTTGCTAGACTCTCCGAAGCAAAACCCAAATTTATTTTATGTAGCAGTCATTCTAGAGTCCTTCCTGTTAG
>LZPO01087343.1:95483-125048 GCA_001675575.1 Neotoma lepida | reverse complement strand
CCAAGGTATTTTATATTATTTGTGGCTATTGTAAAGGGTGATGTTTCTCTAATTTCTTTCTCAGCCTGTTTATCATTTGTATATAGGAGGGCTACTGATTTTTTTGAGTTGATCTTGTATCCTGCCACATTACTGAAGGAGTTTATCAGCTCCTTCTTAATAGAATACAAACAGGCATCTCAAAAATAATAATGAAATAAAATAACATAAAAGAAAACCATAATAAGACAAAAACAAACAAACAAAAAAGAAAAAGCACAAGAAACATAAACAGACACTGAGCCACACACATTTGCACACACAGAAGACCCATAATGCCAAAATCAGAAACCATAATACATAAGCAAAAGATCTGTAAGGGAAAAAAAATCCCAGAAAAGCACTGAGACAAAAAACTGCTGAAAACACTATTGAGTTCATTTTGTGTTGGTCATCTACTGCTGGGCATGCTGCCTATCCTTAAATGTGGTTTGTTTACTCAGCCAGACTCTGTTGGAGAAAACTAAATTTTCCTTTACAAGCGGTTATCAATTGGAGATAGCTTCTAGTTAAGGATGGGAGTTGTGTCTAATCCCCCTCAGCACTAGGACCCCATCTGGCTTAGACCTGTGTAGGTCCTGTGGATCCTGCCACAGTCTCTGTGAGTTCATATGTGTGTCAGTCCTGTTGTGTCTGGAAAACATTGTTTCCTTGTTATCTTCCATCCCCTCTGGCTCTTAAAATCTTTCCACTTCCTCTTCTACAGAGTCCCCTGACCCCAGAGGGAAGGGAATTGATGGAGATAGCCCATTTAGGACTGAGTGTTCCTAGGTCTCTCATTCTCTGCACATTGTACAGTTGTGGGTCTCTGTATTTTTTCCCATCTACTGCAGGAAGAAGCTTCTCTGATGATGGCTGAGTGAGACACTGTTAATTAGTGTATCAGAATGTGATTAGGAGTCATTTTATTGCTATGTTCCTTTAGCAGAAGAGCAGTGTTCGGTTTTCTCCCAGGTCCATTGCCTATCCAGTCTTAAGTTCTTGGCTACCCAGACAGTGTCAAGGACAGGTTCCATCTCATGGAGTGAGACTTAATTCCAGATAGTGACTGGTTACTTCCACAACTTTTGTGCCACTACCACACCTGCGTATCTTGCAGGCAGGTCTGGGTTTTGTTTTGTTTTGTTTTTGTTATTGTTGTTTTGGGGAAAGGGTCAGCAGAGGAGGAAGGTCAGTTGTGTGCGTTCTCTGCCTCTCTGAGCTAGCAGGCTTTCACGCCAGCATCTGGCTCCTGAGTAAAATTTTGATTTTATTGGTAAAATTGAAAGATTGAGATTTAGTAAAAAAAATAAATTATCAGTAACATTTCAGATTTTGATAAAAATAGCACAGGTCGCTATTGTAGGTCGCAGCATTTATAGATGGGTTGGTGTTTACCTTTCTTTGGCAGTGTGCAGACTGTCTTCTGGTACCATGAACACTATCAGCAGAGTTGAAGGCTCTAGATAGGCCTTAGTTCAACTTCTCTGTGTTCAGTTATGTAGGTGTGGTGTTCAGCGAAAGGCCTTACTATCAGTTTGTGGAGCTCAACCAATAGCCTTGGTAATTGCCTGGGCTGTTTAGGGGTTACCATCGGACTATGGCCAACAACTGGATTATATGTAATCCATTCCCAGCATTTGAGGCCTCATTTGGTAGAGATATGTCTAGTTAGGGCTTTGTCTTCCATGTTATTTGATGATTTCATTTAGATTTCTTTCATATATGCATATATTTTAAGAACTTTCTACTGTATTAGCTTTCCATATGACCCCTCATATGTCTTTAGTTTTAACTGTCCCTTCCCATACTCCCTCCCCTTCCCCAGGTGATCCTCCTAGTCCAGTCCCGCATCCATCCATATCTACCTATTCTAGTTCCCCTTCCTAGAGATAGCCATCAACCCTAGTCCCTTACTATATACCTAACCTCTGCAGTTAAATGGATTATAGTCTGCTTATTGAAGACTGACCAGTTAACACTCACGTATAAGCAAATATATACCACATTTGTCTTTTGGGGTCTAGTTACCTCACTCAGGATGATTTTTTTCCTAGCTCCATCCATTTACCTGTGAATTTCATGATGTCATTGTTTTAACAGCTGAGTCATATTCTGTATATGTACCACATTCTCTTTGTCCATTCACTCATTGACAGACATCTAGTCTGTTTCTAATTATGACCATTATGAATTGAGAAGTAATGAACATGGTTGAGCAAGTGTCTCTATGGTAGGATGAAGCATCCCTTGGGTATATTCCAACAGTGGTAGAGCTGGAACTTGAGGTTGTTTGGGTCCCATCTTTCTGATGAACACCACACTGATTTCCACAGGGGCTGTACAAGTTTGCAATCCCACCAGCTAGCATGAACTGACATTTATTTTATTGGTCTTGGCCATCCTGATGGATATAAGATGAAATCTCTAAGTAGTTTTGATTTGCATTTCCCTAATGACTAAGGATGTTGAACATTTCTTTAAGTGCTTCTCAGCCATTTGAGTTTTCTCTTTTGTGAATTTTATTGTTTAGATCTGTACCCCATTTTAAACTGGGTTATTTGTTTTCTTGATGTCTAGTTGGGTTTTTTTTAGCTTTTTATATATTTTGAATATTAGACATCTATTGGATATATAGTTAGATAAAATCTTTTCCCATTCTGTAGGCTGCTGCTTTGTCTGAATGATGATGTCCTTTGCCTTACAGAAGCTTTTCAGTTTCATGAGGTCCCCTGTATAAATTGTTTATCTTATTGCCTGTGCTATTGATATTCTGTTCAGAAAGTCTTCTGTGCCAATACATTCAAGGCTATTCTCCACTTTCTCTTCTATTAGATTCAGTGTTGATCCATCTGAAGTTGAGTTTTGTGCAGGGTGATAAGTATGGATCTATTTGTCTTCTTCTATATACAGCTGTCCAGTTTGACCAGCACCATTTTTGATGATGCTGTCTTTTTTCCAGTGTGTTTCTGGCTTCTTTATAAAAAGAAAAATCAGGTGTCCACATGTGTGTGAACTTATGTCTGAGTCTTCAATTTGATTTCATTGATCAATGAGTCCATTTTCATGCAAATACCATGCTGTTTTTAATTACTATAACTCTTTAGTACAGTTTGAAACCAGGGTGATAATACCTCCAGCAGTTCTTTTATTATTCAGAATTGTTTTAGCTATCCTGTTTTGTTTTGTTTATTTTGTTTTCTTTTGTTTTTTGTGTGTGTGTTTCCATATGAAACTGAAAATTGTCCCTTTAAGATTAACATTTTCTTAATATCATTAAACTTTTAGTGTTTGTTAAAATTTCCAGGTGTTTCATAATTTTATCTTTTTTTTGTAGTTTGTCTCATTCAATATCCAATAAGATCTCCCCGCTGCTTCTTATTTCTCTTTTAATCTTCAATTTTTCACTTTCTTTCCTTTTATATTTTGAAAAAGCTGCCCCGTAACTATGACAGGGGAGAAAAAATAGCAACACACAATAAGAGGGAATTAAAAACATGTAGCTCTTGAGAACAGCTAGTAAGTAAGGCATTTCAACAGAGGTTGAAACTGTAACTATCCCATGGAATAAAGATGCCTGTGGTGGGAATGAGAAGCCAGAGATCATCCATGGAGCTCTCAGTTCGGCACTCCAACTAACCGCCTTACTGTGATGTCCTCAGTCCATTTCTGATGGTAGTCACGAGCACCTGATTTGATGTTTTGGTATCTGTGACTTGCTAATTTTTATTCTCTTTTTTTATTTTTGCTTGGTACATACTTAGTAATCTCATTCATTTGAAACCCAAAATATGACTACCAAAACCTTCACTGGACCATACAAAACACAGCTTCCTCCTTGTATTTACTGAATTAGGGACTTGGAGCTCAGGATTCAGGGATTTGGCTAGTCTACCTAGAGAACTCCTGTCTCTACCTCCCAAGCACTGAGGTTACAAGCAGGTGCCTGGTTTTGATGTGGGTGCTGGGGATCCAAACTCCAGTTCTCATGTTTGGTAAGTTCCTTTACCCACTGGCCTGAGTCCCTAGCCCTGATGTTGGCACACAAAAAAAGTATTGNTTTATTTGTTTGTTTACTTATTTGTTTACTTCCAGAGTCTTGACTAGCATCCCTCCAGGATGGCAGTCAGGAAATTGCTACAACATGGTTACTCATCATCTGGGAAAGGTGGGTTTCTCAATCTTCTCCCTTACAAAGAAACTCCTGAGGCCCCATCTCCCCAATGACCATTTGCACAATTTTGGGGGGTTCTTCTGCGTGAAAGATTTGCTTCTCCTCCATTTATTTGTTTGTTTGCAGGGATTAATACCAGGCTATAAGCATGCTAGGCTCTTCCTGCTGATTATTTTGAAGCAGGGTCTCTCTAAGTTACTCTAACAGGCCCCTGTTGTCCAAGCACACTTTGAATTTGTGGTTCTACTGCCTTGAGCTCATGAGTAGCTGGGACTACGGGACATCATCGCCAGGTTGAGCTCTCTATGTACTGATTGACTTAACCTTTAATTTATACTGGTCTGGATTCATGGGCATTTATTCCNTACTTTGGTGTTGAATCCTATTTGCTTTATTGCTCACATTGTCTCATCTTTTCATGTTCTTGCTTTGTGTTCCTTTGCCTCACTTCTGTGAACATGTATGTTCAGGACATCCTACTTTCTGCTACCACCAAATATTTTGGGCTCCTCTTGTAGAGTCCCTGGCCCAGCATGAAAACCATCCAGTTTTCCAAGGAGCCTTTGTTCCTTTAACTGGAGAATGATGTGAGAACTGAGGACCTCAGACTTGTAGTAAGAAAGTTTAAATTATTTTTATTGTCATTTTTATCTATTTCAGAAAGCTTAAATTATTTTGTATAATTAAAATGTTTTGTTCTAATAGTTCCAATTTTCAAAAAGCTACTTCTCTGGTAACATCTCAACCTGTGTTGAATATTCACCCTCTATTCCAAAGCAGGTGATTCACATGCACATTCTGTTTCTACACACCTTAGTTTTGGATCCAGAATCTGAAAGCATCTACATTGTGCCAATCCAGTCAGCTATTTGGCAAATGATGTCTGTGACCTTTGACTTTTTTACAAAAAAAAAAATATGACTGGAGTAAACATGTTTTGCCTTATAATCATAAAGTGCCTAGAGAAAGTGGATTAAATGGCACATATAATAAGGAATCATTATGTTTAATTTGTGAAATCATACAGTAAAATGCATAAAGGCAAATTCTTCTAAAGTGGATTTTATGAATAGGTAGGTAAATCCAGTAACCACTCTTTTCATTACCACACTTTTGAAATCTAAAGAAAATAAACAGTTGAAATTTTCATGCTAGAAGAATAAAGAAAATGTTTTCAAGGATTGTCAGGTACTTTCTATATAAAATATACTAATTTCAGTCTTTCATTTATTAGTAAAAGGGGTCTTCATACAATTTATTTTTAAAAATGGATTTTATTTTTTTAAAATGGATTGCTGTGGGATAATGCTCTTGTACACTGTAAAGATTTGTCACTCAAATTGGTTTAATAAAATGCTGATTGGCCAGTAGCCAGGCAGGAAGTATAGGCTAGGGGAGTAGATTAGAAGAATTCTAGGAAGAGGAAGGGTGGAGTCAGGAGTCATCAGCCAGACACAGAGGAAGCAAGATGAGAATGTCGTTTTGAAAAAAGGTACCAAGCCATGTGGCTAGACATAGACAAGAATTATGGGTTAATTTAAGTGAAAGAGCTAGCCAATAATAAGCCTGAGCCATTGGCCAAACAATTATAATTAATATTAAGCTTCTGAGTCAATTATTTGGGAAGCGGCTGCCAGATATTTGGGAATAGGCAGGCAGGAGAGAAACTTCTGCCTACAGTGGATCTTAAATTGTTCATATTTAAGATATACAACATGATGTTATAAAATATATATGTAGTAAAATAGTTACTATTGTGAAAAATTAGCATATCCACCATCTCAAATAGTTGCACAAACACTATCCCACACACTGTGGCATGAGCAGCCACTGCTGTGGAATATTTAACTATGTAAAGATGTGCTACATTTGTTTATGCTATGTAATATTACTTTAACTGTGTTGCTTTTGTTTATCCTGCATTTATTTAACAATATAAGGATGTGTGTTTAATTATGTAACGATGTGTTGCACTTGTTTCACCTTGCCTGCCTAAGGCACCTCATTGGTCTGATAAAGAGCTGAACAGCCAATAGCTAGGCAGGAGAGGGATAGGCAGGGCTGGCAGGCAGAGAGAATAAATAGGAGGAGGAATCTAGGCTCGAGAGAAGTAGGAGAGGAGAAAGAGAAGAAAGAGGAGGACATACCTGGGGCCAGAAGCCAGGTAGCTGCCAGACAGACAGACATAGAGACAGTAGAGTAAGATATACAGAAAGAAAGGTAAATATCCCAAGGCAAAACATAGACCAAGAGAAATAGATTAAAATAAGAGCTAAGATATGGCTGGGCATTCATAATTAATAAGAGGTCTCTGTGTCATGATTTAGGAGCTGCTTGGTGGCCTAAAAGAAAAAGCTTGGTACAAGGTGCACCTACTCACTTAGCAAAACATCTTCATACAAGACACAACTATTACTAACTATAGTNCTCACACTGCTTATTAGAACTCTGAACTCACTCATTCTATGTTAGAAGGGTTTTTATGGAAGTCATTCATTAATTCTAGCATCAGGAAAATCTAACCAAATAACAAACATTTGACATCTGACAATTCATAAATCTGTGTGTTATTTTCTCCTCTGTAAAATCAGTTGGGAAATTGACTCATATATGTGAAACAATTAATATATATGTAATATGTCTGTAACTTTCATGTATGTCAACACATGTGTAAAATGGACCTTGATCTCTATAAAATACATGCAGCCTAACTCTTTCAAAGTTCAATAACAGGCACCCCTTTTTTATATCTAATATTTTACATTTTTCTACATACTTAATTTTTTCTTTAATGATAAACATTTTGCTAATTCATATTGACTTCACTATTAAAAATAAGTTCAAGTAAGTGAAATTTTGATGTGGTTAATGTGTTTTTCCCAATTCAATACTTTAAGGGGAACATTTTGTCATATATCACTGAGTTTTCCCTTTCACATTCCTTCATGTGTAACTTTCATTCATTCTCCCCAAAGCAGTAAGGTTATAGTAAATCTGGACTACAAAAAGAAAATAAAACTTCAATATTCAAATTTTAGTACTCAAAGCAGGCATGCTACTAAGCCTGCTCCCCACTCTCATATCCTGAAATTCAGACCTATCAAAACACTCAGCAATTTGCTGAATATTTTGTAGCCCATGTTGACTTTATTCATGGAAATTGCCAAGTTTCAGGCAAGGAGAGACTTGAAGATAAGGTCTGAGGGAAGACCTTGCGGCTTGGAAAGAACATAAAAAATAGAGAGATGTCAGCCCACCTGAGCCCAGGCAAGCTTCTGAGCAGAGAAGAGGAATGGAAGTAGAACATGAGTCCCGCTCTCAACCCTCCCTCCCAGGTAGAAGCCCTGCCAAACGTGTAGTACAGCAACTGCACTGTGGAACACTCAAAGCTGATGGACTTTTCTTCCCTCTGGAACAATAGGACGAGGCATGAGGTGAGTAGACAGCTACCTAGAACAACACATCTGCAATTCTGCCCCTTTAGCCTGTGTGGCTCTTGGTGGTTAAAGAAAGGACCTTGAAAGGAACACTGGGCTACCAGGGTCCAGAGGTGAGGCACACAGGCAAGTGAGAAGTGGTGGGTACAATGACAAGCCCAAGGACCACAAGCCCTCTGTGGGTCCCTCAGGACCACCCTATGATTGAAAGTCAAAAAGCCCACACACAGTCTTGACTGTACTTTGGAACTAGGTAAGAGGAACAGAAAATTCTAAATACTTATCATTTCCCAAGAGAAACTGATGCTCTGAAAAATGATTATGTAAAACACACACACATATAACATACAGTTGTTGTGAATCCTAACATTCATAACACACTGTCCAGTAGGTGAGACATCAGTTAAGAGAAATGAGGTTACTCAATTTGCAGCCCTCAAAACACACCTGGAATCCCAGCGCTAGGGAAATGGAAGCAGGAAGACTGGACACCCAAGTTCTTCCTCAGCCAACCTGAGACTCATGACCCTGACTCAAAAAAAAAAAAAATGCAACTCACTCTGAAGGGCTTTGAAGGTAACAAGTGCCTCCCTATTTAGGGTGCTGGTGAGGTCACGTGGGCTGTGGAAGTAAAGTAGAATGGAAAAATGAGAGAGAGTGCTCACCTGCAGCTAGTGACCATGATAGCTACACACCCTGCCTTGAGTTTGTCAGGATCGAGACCAGACAAGCAGCAGGCTCATGCGCTCCAAAGAAGGAGGGTGAGGACACTGGCAGGAAGCCAAAGCCCAAGCCAATTATGAGGTGGCAAAGAGAAGACACCAGAAGCCCATAGTGAAAATTCAGATAAGAAACCAACTGTGACAAAAGACCACGTCAGACCACAGCCTTCCTACATGGGGAAGCAGTGTGGGAGAATGTTCCCCAGGGGTGAGTCGGCCTACCACTGGCTAATGTTTTCTCTAATTAAATGTGTGACTGAATATCTAAACCCAAGCCTCTTGGGATGCAACAGAGAGAACTACAAGTCTCTAGGGGCAGCCTGGAGTGAAAATGAAGATTCACTCATCAGGGTGCTTGCCCTGGACCCATGTAGAGGGAGGAGAAAACTGATCCCCGCAAGCTGTCTAAACTGTGCAGCTAAAGGCGATTGGGAGAGCTTATATGAATTCTCTCCTCAAAACTCAAATTGAGGAGCTTTTATGAGACTGTGGCAAAAAGAAAACTGAAAGTTGGGGATTCTGATGGATGAAGTATTCATTCATTTATATTTATGAAAGTTGGTACCAGGTTCTTTGGTCCTAGTTAACAATTCAGTAGTAATATGGGTATGTGAAGAACATTTAAATTGCACGAAATAAAGATGGGTGATTTAGGGAAAGAGAAAATGATGTGAACATGTCCCCAAGAGGCTACTGAACACAGTAGATAGGTGATGAACGGTCCTGTGCACTCTAAGCCGAGGGAGTAACATGGGCAAAGACACTCCCCCGACCAAAAAGCAAAACAAAACAAAGAACCTTGCTCCACATGGAACTCAGCATGTTTCAGCATGACCTAAGGACAAGTGTCAGGGTGTAAATAAACGAGAGCAGAGGCTATAGGAAGCAGACAGGGAGTCAGTAGGAATAGAATGGGCGTGAGAGTGCTGGGCAGGTGGAAGAGACAGCGCTGGAGAGTTGAGTGGGCTTTAGGGGAGGGGAGAAGCAATCTAGAACCTGCCTGGCTGCTGTTCCAGCAGCTGGAGGTTCTGTTTGCCTGACCACACTACCAGACTCAGCAGCAAGTGTTGGTATTCAGGGACCCAGATTATCTAGGGCATGCTGGATTTGCTGTTCCCACAAGCGCTCTAAAAGAAAGCCGGAGAAACAGCAAGCTGTCTGCATCCGGGGATGCAGAATAAGATCTGCTCAGGGATGCAAATTTGAATGTTGTCATCATAACCAAGATGCCCGATTATTGAAAAAAAATGGGGGGGGGGCAGCGGCGCATGGTCCTTTGTCTTAGTGTAGTTGGGTAAAATGGCCTTTGTTTTCAAATTTCACTATGTATTCATATGAGGTATTAATCAAGAATACCAGTTCCCAGGCTGCCAAGATTACTTAGCCAGTTAAGATGCTATCCACCAAGCCTGACGCCAAGTTGAATGCCCTGAACACACATGGTGGGAGGAGAGAACTGACTCCTGCACATTGTCCCCTGACCACCACGTGTGTCCCATGGCTCAAACATCCCCACCCCAACACACATTCAATAAATAAATAAATAAATAAATAAATAAATAAATAAATNAATGAATAAATAAACAAAATTAAAAATTTTAAAGTAATTTTATTCATGATTTAGTACATGGCAATTTAAAAAGAAATCAGTTTTTACCAATTTGAAAAGTGAGAGTGTTTTTGAATGACATACTTTATAATTAAACTATAAAATGTATGTTTCACTCTAACTTTACATACATTGTCTTTTGATGCCTACAATTTAATTGCTTTAATTTCTCTAACTTATTTGTGGTGGTATTTTATCTATGTCCCCCAATAAAATTTATCTGGGGATCAGAGGAACAAGGTCAGCCGCTAGCCTTGCAATGTTAGCACATGCCCTTAATCCTATCATCTAGCAAGCAGGATCTGTCTGGATCTCTGTGAGTTCCAGGTCACACTAGGAACAGTCAAGCATGGAGACACACGCCTCTAATCCCAGCATCAACCACAGAATTCTGGAGGTCTATACTGACAGACAGGAAGTGATCTAGCTAGGCTGAGAGAGCCAATGGGAGAACAGAACAGAAAGGGATATAGGCATGGAGATATAGGAAATCACACACTCTTTTGGATGCGGCAGCGTTGGTAAGGTGAGGCTGGCGGCTGTTCCTAATTCCTCTGATCTCTGTCAGATTTTTCACCCTATTTCTGGCCTCTATGTCTATCTAGTGGCTGTTCTGTTCTCTGACCCCAGATAAGTTTTATTAGGGTACACAATATTTTGGGGGACACAATATAATCACCACACTTATTCTTATTATAGCCTGGTGTTTTCATTTTTGTTTTTGTTTTTGTTTTTGTTTTTGTAGTTATAGATTGAATTTTAATCACTTCTTACTTGATTCAGTTTATGTGTAAGATAAGGATGAGGATGTTACTCATCCTCAGACATGAATATTTTAAAATTCTGACATTATTTTATTGTTAATACATTTGGAAAATAATGTGAAGCAGCCTTGATTTGTGTGGCTGGGGCCAAGCTTACAGCTACATAGAGTAACCTATGACATAAGCCCAGCGAAGTGCCGTACACTTCTTGAAAGACCTTAGGTCCTAACGATTACACATATACTTCAGCCATTTATAATTCAGATAGGATTTGACAATGGGAGCGCATGGGATTTGAGAGAAAGGAAGTATTTCTCTAGGTTGTGTCTCAAAAAAAAATTGAGAGAAAAAAATGTCAGTCCTCAGACCTAAGAATTTCATTATTTAATGGAAAACAATTCTACAGCTATCAAAATAATTGTAGTTATCAAAAAGTTATCTTCTATATGACCGCTCAAATTGATCTGTGCTCTGTGGCTGTTATGAGATTGTATGTATCAGGCTGTTAAATTTTATTGATTTTTAATTCCCAAGTATTTTAAGTACTAATTTTGAATATTTAAAAACACTAACATCATAAAAATGTATTTGCAGGTAATATATGTATATAAATGTATGGTTATGAAAATGAGTGATATCCTGTAATTGAATAAAAAATGTTACAGCTTTTAAAACTGTGACTTAGACTGAGGAGAAATGTAAACCAGTTGTCCCACAATAAGCTATTAATTTAGTCTCCTGCAGGTCTCTTTCAAGCTCCCAAGAAAGATTTCCTGAGAACCTAGAACACTGTGGCTCTCACCTGCATCTGTCCATGAGTTATTATGAACCGATATTGCTATTCTTCACTCAAACAAAATGACCACACTTTCTAACTTCTCAACTCNATCCACCTCTAATTCTACTCAAGTATTCTGCAATAAAGGCCACATTGAGAAACAATTTAGTCCTGGAGTTTGGTGGGGGAAGGGAAAGAAGCCATAAAAAGGAAATTATGGTGTAATTTTAAGAGGAATATTTATAGCTATGGGTACTAATTTGTTCTTTCAAACTGGCATGGTATTTAGAATTAGTCTAAAATAGATCAAGGCGACTGAATTCATAGTGGGTGATTATTTGCTCAGCTATTACAAATGTGCAGAGAGTTAGCTTAAACTAAGCATACAACTCGGAATTCTGACATGTCTGGGTTCAAATCCCAAACCTACTAAATATCCTGGAAAGATTGCCTACACTTTCTAATCATTTTCTCAACTATACAACAGAAATAATAGCACTGCCTATCTCTGCTAAGAAATGTTGGCACCTGAAAACAATTTGAATTCTGCCTAGTAGAGAGCAGGCACTAATTGTTAGCCACTGAGATTCTTCCGTCCTTACAAAGTGATAGCTTGAGAGATGTTGTTTCTGGAATTTTCTCCCTTAAATACCTTTCCTTCCTCCTCTCTCTATCCTAATCCCTTATATTATCGTTCATTTTCACAGCCAATTTTCCCCCATAACTATTTGGCTTTTATTTTTGTATAAATTCATATTTATACAAAATTCTCAAATTCATAACCCCTTCTTTATAATTATTATTGTTATACATACACACACACACACACACACACTACCATCAACAACAAAACAGCAACAACCTACTGAGTCTAAATAGTGCTGTGTGTATGCACAGCTATTTAGTGGTGACCATTTGGGGCTTAGGAAACCTATCAGGCAGCTCTTCCCCGGTGAAAACTGATCCCTCCTCTCTTAGCAGCCACTGGCCTGTGGCTCCTCATCTAAGGGTGGGGGGTCTTGTTAAATCCCTTACCTCTACTTTGGTATGAAGACTGGGGTTGTGTAGGTCTTGGACAAGCAACTCTCATTGAGTTCATGTGTGTATCATCCCTGTCATGTCTAGAAGACACGATCTTGCAGCCTTACTTCTCAGCCTCTGACTCTTACAATCATTCCATCCCTCTTTCTAGACATTCCAAGCCTCTCCAGCCATTCTTCCTTACCTAACACAGTGACTTCACAAAGGCATTTACTGGCTGCTGGACAAATGAATATACGTAGTCTTATTTGTCTGTAGTCCCCTCTGAGCCAGGTTTGACTTTATTCTGTCCTCTAATAGAAGGCATCCTTGGTCTCATAAATAACCTATCTTTACTATTAACATAACGGGATGGATTTTCCTTCAGTTTTCTCCCAATGAGATTTCCTTTGTTGCAGAGGAATTCTTAGGTACCAGGATGTGAGGGCTTCCAGACAGTAGTGTCTCTCACCTTCTCCAAAGATGTTTGCCACACTATAGGTCTGAGAATGACTGACTGGTTGAATGAGTAAATAAATAGGTGACTCGTGCCAACTCCTGTAAAGAGACTGGATATTCTCCTCCCACCTCGCAGGTTCCAGGAATTAAAAACAGTCCACAGGGTAGCTGACCCTGGAAAGCGTGGCAGAAAGCTGTAGCAGCCAAGAATTCTACCTGCTTTTAATTAGTGGAAGAATGAATCCTGCAGCTGGAATTTATTGTAGTCTTTTGTTTGTGAATGAAGAAACTGAACCCTAGGAAAGGCTCAGTCAAGATCTCGTACTACAGTACAGAACAATGGGGAATACAGCTTAGGTCCTGGTTTGTAGGCTATTCTCATTGAAGTGCAAAAAGATTATCTATCTAAGTCTTACATGTCCCATTGAAAGCATAGCAGTAACAAGCAGGTAGAGACAATATGATAAATAAGAATGTGCTGTTTTTTCTTATTCATTATTTTTAATGAAAGCTTTGTTTGGTTATAATAACCTCCCATATGAATACTTTAACGACCAACATTGTTAAAGTCATATGTGGCATTTATAAATAAGTATTGTGGTAGCTGCATTAGCCTGCATTTTAGAATCCAAGAACCGGCTGTTTTCTCTGTCCCAAATCTTTCTCCTTTGGGGGAAACACAATTGGTTTTCCCATCTACTAGGTTTCATTGTGGAAGTTCACAGACAACGTCCAGCCTGCCCCAGGCAAAATGGCCTCGTGCACACTGCTGAAAATCTGTACCCAGAGTAGAGTAAGGCTGACACAGAAAATAACCAAAGCAAATTCATGCCAATGAGGCTTGCCTAGGACACTGTCAACAGATTTCTTCTGCCTTCCTCCCCAAAATGCCTTGAGATCTGTCTTTCCTGGGTTCACTCTTCATAAGCTTTCTCTGACTCTGTGAGCTCATCCATATCCTCCCCAACGATTTCTGTTTAATTAGCGAGTTTTTCATGGCTTGGATTCAAACTCTAGCAGTCAGTCATCAGACTTGCAAGTTTCATTTTAGTGGGTCTAAACCCTAGTTAAGTTCTGCATGCAGCAGCACAAGAAATAAAGGTAGGAAAATGTTGTGAAAAATAGACTTTGTATTATAATGTATACAAAAACAAAACAAAAGAAAAGACAACCTTAAGCTTGGTTTTATTATGGAAATCTATTTGTCTTAAGATGGTCTGGGATTTAAATTATTCAAGTGAAAGTCTTTTTTGTATGTTTACAGATGACATAATTGTTTTATGAAAGCAAATCCAATATTACCAGGGCTGCATTTGTAAATTTAGGTGCTTTATGAATTTATCTGATATATATTTCCCTTAAAATTTAACATGGAATTAACCTGTTTATTTATGTAGATAATAGTAAACCAAATAAAGAAGACCTAATTAATAAATTAGAGAAAAGAGCATGTAATTATATTTTAATTTATTCACATTCATCACATTAAGCCATAGATATATTCTGTTTCATGAATACATAGACATATCTTGTGTAAATCAGATGATAATGATTTTACTAGAAATTGTAGCTGTTCTTTAATTTTAAACTGCACTTATCAGGTTAAATGAGAAAATTCATGAAAGGTGTTCATTTAAAAATGTATGGAATATCTTTAAGAATTAACCCACTAAAATAATACATTTATTTATACTCTTTCTGAAAACATAATCAATTTTGAAGGACTATAAAACAAAGGTTCTCATTAGGTATTCCGGAGTTCTCCCCACCTTCTTACTCATCTTTCCTTTTCTCTATAAATTCTAAGGAGTGCAATCTACTAAATTCTTTCTTAGGTAAACACATAATCTGCAGGTGGGATGTCAGTTACATCGAGCAGTGGAGATAATCCTATTGCAAAATTCAGAATGATAGCAAAAGATTACCTAAAAAGAACATTTTTGAAAGTCTTTACAGTGCCACTAATATACATATGATTCTAAACAGCTTTCTAATAGTTAATACGTCAGTTTTCTTCTTTGTTTGGTGTTCCTTTGAATGAACATGTATCCCAGCATGGAGAGAGGAAGTAGGCATGCAGTCCCAACCCTCGCTGAGGAGCTCTTTGCTCTTGGTAGCTGCTGGGAGAAGGAGAGTCAGTTTTCTCTTCAGGGTGTGATCTCTGGTAAGTCACATGCTCCAGGGACTGGCCCCACACTGAAGAGTATTTGGGCAACACAAACTGAGCTCAATGGACTTTAAACATAAAAGAAGACACAAAGTTGGGTGGGTAAGGAGATGGAGTGGATTTGGGGTGAATATGATCAAAATACACTGTGTGAAATTCTCAAAGAATCAATAAAAAGTTATTTTTAATTGTACACAAAAGCAACATTAATCATTACTTTGTCTTCACCACATTTCCTTAACTTGCACTAAATGTTTATGAAGAAAGATAAAAGAAACACGTGGCTTCCCTTCTCTGAGGATGTTTTCCATTGCTGTTCACACCCTGACATGCAGACTGAAGGACACATCTTTGGCAAGGCTGGCACTGAGATTTTACATGTACAGTTATTTAGTAAAGTGATATTTTATAAATTGGTAAGACCTTTAAGAGGTAACTTTTGATTTCCTTTCATTCTAGGCTTCTTGATTTGTAGAAGTTATATACATACACATATGTGCTGTGGGACGTCTTTCTGTATGCTGTGAATATGTGTGGCTCCCATTGGATAATAAATAAAGCTGTTTTGGCCTATGGCAAGAAAGCTTACAGCCAGGCAGGAAATCCAAGCAGAGATACAGAGAGAAGAAAGGCAGAGTTGGGAGAGATGCCAGTCGCCACTGAAGAAACAACAAGATGTGGATGGCTCAGTGGTTAAGAGCACTGACTGATGTTCCAGAGGAACTGGGTTCAACTCCCAGGTCTGGAGTCTGATCATGCCTGGATAAGAAATAAATAAAAGGAAGAACAGACCATGTGACCCTTCTCTCCTCTTCTTTTAAGAGGTCACATCAGCCGGGCGGTGGTGGCACACGCCTTTAATCCCAGCACTCGGGAGGCAGAGGCAGGCGGATCTCGTGAGTTCGAGGCCAGCCTGGGCTACCAAGTGAGTTCCAGGAAAGGCACAAAGCTACACAGAGAAACCCTGTCTCGAAAAAAAAAAAAAAAAAAAAAAGAGGTCACATATGACATATGCAAGAAGCACCGCCCCCTTCAGAGGCCATATGGCCACAGAGCAAATACCACTACACATGTGTATGTATATATATGTGCATGTGTGTTCTATGTGTGTGTGTATATATATGTATCTGTGAGTGTGTATGTGTGTTTTATGTGTATGTGCATATATACATATATGTACATGTGTTCTTTTAGTCACTGTCTAGTGTTCCTCCTCTATGTCTGATTTCAGCTGAGAGGAAACTTCAAAAAGCAAACAAAAATAGTTTTCCATTCTCTTAAGATATCTTTACATGTGAAGAACACACTGAGACTTGGGAAAACACAGAACAAACTATTCATTTATAGTCATCGTATGTGGAGAGAGAAATTGGGAGAAAGAGACAATGGCAAAGAGGGGAGAAAAAGAAAGGGGATTTTTATATTTTTAACTCAGTGCATTCATGTGCTTTGAGTTCTATAACAAGCTTATGACAGTTTTACAATTAAAAGGAAAATTCTAAATGTCTTTTAAAATATTGTGAACTTCCACAAAGCTTTATGAAAACAGAAAAATGGCCATTTTTGCATCCATTCCTAGAGCTTCCAACATTTGGTTTCAAGTAAGATTTTATCAAGGCATTCTCTTCCTGCCCGTCCTACAGATAGTGATTAGTAGTGCTGCTGCAAAGGGTGACAGGCTGTGCTAAGGGCTTTGCAAGTGCTGCTTTTTACACTCAGAAATCCTTGTCCGTAGAGGCAAAGCTAGGTTTAATGGAGTGTGATGTTTCTATGCTTCAGAGGAGGAAAAGCACCACGGCCCTTCAAAGCTGGAGAAGAGATCCAGGTAGATGCACACCCCTCTGTGCAAGTGAGTACTGTGGCCAGTTGACAGTCCCAGGTGGTGTTCCCCAGGTACCACCCGCCATATTTTTGGGAAAGGGTCTTTCACTCTCTGGAGATCACTTTGTTGGCCAGTGAGCCCCAGGAGTCACCAGCTCTGCCTCACTAGCACTTGCGAGCCCACACCACAGTAACAAGCTTTTTCTTTTTTCTTTTTAACATAGGTTCTGGGAGCCAAACTCCAGTCTCCATACTTACCCTGCAAACACTTTAGAGACTGAACCATCGCCTCATCCCCACCATATTCAATTCTTTACTGATTGAATCTATTGTCACTGCAAGTCTGTAAGTCCCCTGGGCGCAGGAACAGGGTCTTATCTTCTTCATTCCTTGGACCTCTGAGCCCCAAGTCCTACCCCATGGTTCCACAGAACTTAGGGTTCTGTGCTGAGCTGAGCTGCGCTGCTCATATTCCTGCCTGGTGACTGAAAGTTTTATTCCTCCAGGAGCTAGGAATTGCCTTTAGTAAAAGGCCGCTGCCCTCCTTGGGCCTCTGTGCCCCAAGTCCTACCTTCATGGTTCCACGGAACTAGCTTCTAAAAGTTCTTCCCCTTGTGACTCTTTCTACCTGAGAAATTTCTACATGACCCTGGGTATACTAACGTAGAAAACAGAGGTATAAATTAGTGCTCAGAGAATCCTTGTTCAGTCTGGGAGAGGTTGAGGAATGCTTTCTTTAAAGCTGCCTGGGTTCAAACCTACGAAGGTGAACATGCTAGTCAACTGCTCTATCCCTGGCCTATCTCCATGCTATTTTTATGTTTTGTTTGTTTCTTGCACAATGCTAGGGGATCAGACCCAGAGCCTTACACACTCTAGACAAGAGCGCTGTCACTGAACACCACCCCTAGCTGAGAAACCTTGAATTTCTTGTTTGTCTAAATATTTTTTTGTCTGTACTGAAGCTTCAGTCTTTGAAATTCAAAAGCAAGGAATTTGTCCTTCACAACCCACTGTCTCGATCCCTCTACCAATGCAATGGCCCAAATGTGAGGGTTGGGCATTGCGTATGTCAGGGAAGTGGCCAGTGGAATGCTATCTCCATGGTCAGTCTCCAGCTCATGGCCAGAGGGCAACATCTGTTTCCATGACTTCAATGAGGGTGCTGAGCTGCACTGCTCACATTCCTGCCCTGTGACTAAAACTTTTATTCCTCCAGTACCTAGGAATTTCCTTTAGTGGAAGGCAGCTGCCCTCCTGGGCCTCTTCCCTTAGGCTAAAGCTTCTAAAAGTTCTTGCACTTGTGACTCTTTTTACCTGAGANATTTCTAGGTGGCCCTGGGTATACTAAAATAGAAAATAAGGGTATAAATCAAACCTTTACTGATATAAATAAAAAAAAATTAAATTCAGGACACACACAATTTTACCATTTACTGANGATTAAAGCAAATTTGCATACTAATGAGACAGATGTGCTTTTTATCTTCACATAAAGAATTAAATTTCAGCTGAAATGTTTGATGGTTCAGGACATTGAACATCTTTTAACATTTTCCAGGGTTAGTAGATATTTTGATGTTATAAACATCAGTGCTGAGAATATTACACCAAAGAAATACCTACAAAATGGCAAAAGTTTATGTGGGCTTTTTCAGAAATTTTTGGAAATTCATTACTAATCTCATCCCAAATGCATTTAATCATTTTTAAAAATGAAACTGAAATCAGCAACTCACATAAAAAAAATTCAAATCAGACATTCTAATACAATGTAGCTAAAAATATACTATTTGATGAATGCCAGGCAAATATTAAGTCTGTTTTGACAATTAAACCACTATGCTTCTATAAGAGTATAAAACTTTCAAGAGGCATAGTGAAGACATTCTAAGCCACAGCAAACAAATAGCTCAAATCTGCATCAGTGTACTTCAGGCGGCATCCATTGAGCTGTGTGGTTCGAGAGCCTGTGCATTGCAACATGCACATCCACCTGCTGCGTGGTCAGACCTGCAGTGATCTAGCAGGATGAAACACCGGCACTGGCACAAATCAACCATCTCCTCCCTGAAGTCGGTTATGGTCAGTGCTTGGTCACAGCAGCAGAAAAGCATACTCGGACACTATAGAAATCATAGTTAGATAATGTTTAAGCCGAAGTTGGAAAATTCACAGAATTTTCTAAGACACTACCATGAGGAACAGAGCTGATGTTTGTTGTGCTAACTGTGAAATCCCATGATTCTAAGACCTTTAGTATCAATTGCTTTTCAATACAAAGTTGAAAGATAAATCAAGCAGACAGAAAGGCAAGGGTGAGAACAACATTTACTGCCCTTTTCAGTGCAGAAGGATCGTAATGGTACTTTTCATTAAGGGCTAGGGAATCTTAGGAGTCAATAGTCAAAGGCTGTGGCCAGTGCAGGATAATCCCGAGTTCTTCAGTTCTTCTAGTCTCACTAAGAGCACACAATTACGTTTCCAGTATTCATTTTATCTTTGTTTTGAAGTTTAATAGTCATCACCAACTATCTTGAGGTCTCATATACTACATTGTGCTCTCCTNTTCCTTGTGCTTATATTGATTCTTTTACCTATCTTTTATTTAACTTTGCTCTTGGGATTTATTCCACTTAGTTAGGACNGTGTCTAGAGTAGATCAATTGATTTGCTTTTGTCTGCCCTCAAACTTGTGCTACACTTAACCTATGTTCNTGGTTGCGNAGAAGGCTTCCTCTTCTTGCTGAGTAACTACAAAGCAGAGATGGACAGTGTCCGGCTAATGCAGAGTAATAACTCTCTTGAGCATTGCTTTGTTATGTGTGAGTTAGGCTCCCAAGAAAACATTNGTAAATTTTTTTTCCCTTGGGTGTGTGTGCACTACTGAGTTAGAAACCAGAGCTAAGATGCCTCCTCTTGACATGTTATTTATTTATTTTGCCTTTTTATGAGCATAATAGAATGGTTTTATTCGGAATATAGACAGGAAGACAAAGTAATAGGAGCTCTCNTTTATAAGTATTTCCTGTGTCCAACACTCGAGTGTTTTCTGTGGGGCTAAATCCTCCAGGCCTCAGACCCTNCNAGGCAATTATTAAAGGCATTCTGTAGATACAAAAACCCAGGCTCAGAGCAATTTAAGGAAGGTGTTTAAACCTCATGGTTGGAAAGTTATAGGTAAGTTCCAATCATGCTTAGCACTTGGTCAAACCTCATGACATTTTTACTTCAGATCTTGTCTGACTTCAAACACAGTCTCTCTGCCCTCAACTTTCCCTGACTCTGTAACCCAGTTCCATTGTGTTTCCTCCCAGCCCATAACCAGGTTTTACNTTCCATCCCATCCACAATCCTGTCCATTCTTGCAGCCTCCTCTCAAGACTCTGCGCTGAATTTCATTCCTTAGAGGAGGAGCTGTCAAAACCCACAGGAAGGACCAGGCACCTCAGCTTTCCTCTCTAGCCTTTGTTCCATTCAGCTTCTTTCTCAGCACNTGGTCAAGTTCTCAGGGTCTCCCCAGGCAGGCCCAGGGCTAAAAATAGACCACCACATTTGGAAGCACCTAGTGGATTTTGCTGAGCTATGAGAACCTGGGCAAGAACAATGAATGGGAAGATGGACTGAGGTATTAGGAAAGCAAGTGTGTGGCCACCCTATACCCCTCTGCTGCTGGGATGCCCAGCTTGCCCAACATTAGTTCTCAGATGTATCTCTTAGATACATCAACCCAGAAGGATCTGGTGCACTTCCTATTCAGACAAAACTTACTGTTCCAAGAGCCTCAAACAGCACAGTGATTGAGGAAGAGATGCAATTTCAATTGTCAAGCAGGAAGGAGGCAGATACATAAAACTCATGCTCAATAACCATGTTTTATAATGTGTTTAAATGAATATAGATANTAATATCACATTCATTTATCTATTTATTTGATAATCAACTTTNGATAAATGTCTACGATAATGATTTACTTTATAATTATTTGTCATTAAAATGTTTGGAAATATAATTAAGCTCATTGCAAATTACTGAAGGAAAATTTCCTCTTACAATATTTTGGGAACTATGTCAAAAAGAGTACATAAATATATAAGCCCATACTCCATCCAGATTACTATTATTANGCAATAACTTTTCCTCACAATCAAAAGAGCTTGATTATTTTCCTAATTGTGGTGATAATACCTGTAACTCCTAAAACTTGCTCAATTGGTAAAGTGCTTGTTTAGCATGTGTGAAGCTCTAGATTGAGTCTCCAGTACCACATCAACCCAGCTTGGTAGCAGAGCCNGTAATCCTAACACTCCCCCACCCCACGAAGGTAGAGGCAGGAGGGTCAGAAGTTCAAGACTGTTCTGTGAGTTCTAGGCCAGCCTTGCATACATGAGACTCTGTCTGTGTAAGGACGAAAGTAAGACTCATACAAACCCCTCCACACTGAGAAAATCAAATTGTGACAATTCTTTTGTGCACACAATCCTCTGCTTAAGCCAATGAACTCACTCCTCCCTAGCCACAGGGCTCACAGGGCAGTCAGCAAAAGCCATTGAGAGTGTAAAAAACTTTGTAGTGCCTTACCTCAGTCTACCCNCAATATGTCATATATATGTATATATGTATATACATCTTAATTATATATATATAAATTATAAAAGTTTATATACAGTCATCTAAATTTTACTTTTTTGAAGTTATACTATTTTATGTTTTAGTTTTTAAAACTAATACAGTATTTTGTAAAGGATAGAAAGTAAAGTTCAATTAGTTTTTCAAATAAATAGTTAATTTGCTACTTACGAATGTGTGAATAAAGTGCTTATTTCCTGAGCCACTATCTCCTTCACATGAAATATGACCTTCAATCTATAGCAAGTTCCCAAGCTTACTGCAATCTTGTTCAGGCTCCTAATCAATCAGTCTATCCCTGAGGTAATACCCAACCATTAGTTATGCTGACTTTGTACTATATTTTAACATTCTGACACGGACTCTCATTATTTTTCATGTTCACATATTTCTTAGCTTCTTTTGGACATTTGCTGCTCCATACAAAATGTAGGATAACCCACTTTTCTGCCATAGAGATTTTAGTTAAAAGTCATTAAATATATATAACAATTTGGGCAGATTGATGTATTTGTAATGATAAGTCTTTGCATGTAGGAAATGGAAGTTTTTTTTTTTTCCTCTTCTCTTAGCCCTGGTGCAACCCTTCAATAGGATCTTATGACTCTCTTCCCTTGGGCCCTGTACTGTTCTTATTAAATTTATCCATTTATTATTTTACTTTACAATATTGCTTGTACTTTATTTTGTATTATTTTAAGTGGGTTGCATTTCGACTCATATCTGGTTATCTCTAATATGGAGCCTGCTGTTCCATTTTCGATAAGCATCCCATACATTTAAATAAACATCACATTACATACTCTGGCATGTTATCAAAAGCCCAAAGAAGAGCTCTTCAATGGAGTCTGCAGCCATGTTCGTTCTTGGTTTTGCATAAGTGATTTTTATCATGTTTAGGTGATTTCCTTCTATTCACATTAGTTATTGAGTTATAATAAGAATTTCTATTTAATGCAACCAAAGGCCTTTTAGCATCCACTGTGATGGTTTTAAGTAACAAAAGTATGTTATTGAACAGNCTCTGATATGAACTGTATTTAAATCTTGGTGATGAAGGTCATTACTGATAACCCGCTGGGTTTTGCTTTCTAATTGTTTATTAAGAGTTTTACATTCTATATTGATAAGTGAAANTGAGCTGTTGCTTTCTTTCCCCATTATTATCTAACTTTAGTGTTAACATTTTGATGACTTTGTAACATATTAGTGAGTCGGCCATCATATCTATGACTTCAGATAGTTCAAATAACATTGGATTTCTTTTTCAATAATCTTCATGTAGTAGAGGCATTTATATTATTTAAACAATAAAAGATATAGTCAGATTTTGATTGCAACTTACAACACATATACTCTAGATATATTATAACCAGTGTAGAAACAAAAATGGATATGTGAACTAAGGTAAACAAAAATTAAAACCAAATTAATTTCCCATCTCCTACCTAGAAATGCTGGCTCGAGCTGCATACACCTCCACCCACTCTGCTTAGGAAATTTCTTTCTCTCTTCTCCTATCTGTCATTACTGGTTTTTCATTTTCAAAAACATCTTGGTCAAAGTGCCTGTGAGATTCCTCACTCACATACATCACCAAACTTTTCTTCTTTGTTTATCTCTTCCTGCATTGCCATGGCTCTTTCTTGATGATGCGGTCTCTAAAACACTTTAAAAGTGGAGTTTTCAATTTCTCATGCCCTCAGTCTTAGCTACAAGTTGTAGGAGTGGCTACTTAGTTTTGGTAGCTGATTATAACGCTTTTCATCCAGCCAACNGGCATCACTGCACTGACTAAGGAGGCCACCCTGGCTCACAGTCTTCTCTTTGCCTGACTCCAGCATCTTGAGAATATGCAGTGCCCACACACTGCCCACTCCAAGTCCTTGCTCTACAGAGCCCTCCTGTATGCATGGCACCTCAAGAGGCATGTCAGAATACACTCCATCATAACGACCGCCACTTGATAACTTTATGCTGAGCACTATTCTGAGAACTTTGTGAGTTTGAATTCATTTGGACATCTATCACAAAGCCCTTTGATGTAGGTTAAATTTCCCCCTGAAGAGCCTGAGGTACAGGGGGAAAACATGACAACTAGTCTAACGTATCACAATGAGTGAGGAGCAGAACTGCTAATGAAATGAAGATAGCATGTTCTCAGGCATTCCTTTACATGATAGCTTATGTACAAACAGCCTCCTGTGTCTGCCCGTTTCTGCACCCATAGACTTGCCCTGTAATCCCATCAAAACATCCAGTTTCCTACAGGGTATTTGGCTTTACAGCTTCCTTCCCCTGCTGGCTCCAAATCCCTCTGTTTGGAATATCAGTCACTTCAACTAAGCTTTTCCAAACTCCCTTAATAACCTAGAGACTACATCTTCACACAGTAACTTTCCAACCCCAACTATCTACACAGCTATTTTTTCCCATGCTCCTTTCATGATAGTAGTCACTGCTACAGAAAAGAATGAAAGTGTGTTGACCTACTACTGTAAACACGTGAGCTAGAGGCCCAGTGTGCCAGCACCAATGCCCTGCCTCCCTTGCCTGCTGTCTCTTTCCCATTCTTTTTAGTAATATTTCCTCAACAACTACTTTATACTTTTATTTTCTTCAATTTCCTTTTACCTTCTCATCAAAAGACTTATTTTCTAACATCACAGCAATATAGTTGCTGTCATAAATAAACAACTTCAGTTTCATCCTTTTCTACCTCTACATTTTCCTGTCCTTTTGTCCTCTCCCTAATTTTTTCTACATGGCTCACAGGAAAAGTGATCACTTTTCTCTAAGGTTTTTTAAACTAATGACCTTCANTCTCTCTTCTAGCTCTCTTGAATTATGTTCCACAAGATATTGAATTTTAAATCTATATTTTTTTTAAAATCAAGTATGCTGTGCTGCTGTAGCATACCCACACATACAAACACACACAGGCACACACAAATACACATCATTCCAACGGCTTAATATAAAATACTTCATCCATGTATGGAGTAGATGTATGCACGTGCAGGCACACAGGCCAAAGGACAGCCTTAGGGCTATTTATCAAGAACCATGCACTTTGTTTTGTGATCTGAGGCTAACCAATCAGGCAGATTGGCCTGCAAGTCCAAGGGATCCACCTGTCTCTGCTTCCCCATGCCTGGCTTCTTACACTGGAGCTAAGGCTAGAACTAAGGTCCTCATGTTTGTGTGGCAATAACTTCACTGACTAAACCAGCTATCTCTCCAGCCCTCCAAGCAATTTCAAGCTATACACCTCCCCACCCCCCATGCACACACGCATGAACTTCATTACAGACATGGCTAGCTCTGCCGGTTGGCTGTATCCGTCAAGGTCCTCATTGCTGTGACAAAATGCCAGACAAATGTCCCTTAAGGAAGGAAGGGCTTACTTTGTCTCAGTCTGATGACGCCATGATGCGGAAGGACTGGCAGCAGGAAGATGAGGCTGCTGGTTGTACTGCATCTTCAGTCAGGAAGCAAAAGGGATGAGTGTTGGTTCTCAGCTTGAGCCCCCCTCCCCCATCTTATTCAGTCTGAGACCCCAGTCCATGAGAAGCCACCACATTCAGGATGAGTCTTTCCTCCTTTGTTGAAATGAAAATATCCTGACTGATATGCTCAGAGATGTCTTCTGTGTGATTTTCAACCCATTGACATTTACAGCCAAGATTTACTGCCTGAGACACCTCTTTGTTGTGGTGGTGACTCATGAACTCAGCCAATTGTGATTCTGTGGCTTGCCTCATCAGCATGACCCCACCCAATGACAGGGAAAGAAAAGGTCTGGGAAATTGCAAAGGAGCTCTTCACTGCCTCAGGCCAGAAGTAACACATGNAACATCTGTTCACAATTTAGTAGTCCAAACTAGTCATGTGACCTGGCCTAACAGCAAAGTAGCTAGAAGTGGACTTTTCCTTGTATGTGGAAAGGAACAAACAATATGTGGCAGACTTGAGGGTCATGTAGACCTGTCGCTTTACCTTCTCGATCCTTCCTTTTCTTCCCAGCAGCTATCCATAACTTTTATAGACAGACAGAAGGCTCTCAGTCCTCAATTTGTTAATACCTATTATAACATATATAACAGTGTACTATAATTATTTACATAATTACTTGGTTTTTTTCACCTGAACTATGCAATCTTTGAGAGAATAATTTTATCTTACCCATATATTTCACACTTTCCACAATAGTGCCTGGCACACAGAAGGCTTCCAGTGAATGTTTTTTGAATAAATAGCTGAACAAAAACAATAAAAGCCATATATAATTACTTACATTTAAAATTTAGTTGGTAGCAAAAGTAGCATGAGTGAAGAATTAATTACAAGTCCCATTGTAATATACTACTTATGAAACACTAAAAAAACAGTGCATGGCACAGAATACATTCCAAATAAACTATTCAATTCAGCCAGTTAAAATATGACTTAGTTTTTATCAGACATTGTCTTAATAGCCAGGGGANTGTGACATGTCATCTGTGACAGGTAAGAATGGTCACAGCCTCAGCAATGGAAAAGTGCATTTTGCTATGTATGCCAGAGGTTTATAAATGAGCATGTTTCTTCTATTATATAATATTAACGATGAAAAAGAGGTGACCTTAATAACATTAGTAAAACTAACTAAATGTTTAAGAAAAAAAAAGTCCTTCTAAGTATTCTAAGAAGTTTATAATTATTAGTCAAGTTCTTTAAATTTAAATTTTAAATAGATGACAAGGCTTAGGCTATGAATAAAGCAAAATATTAAGATATAATTTCAACCACTAATTGTGAGGGTTTCTATAATGTTCTTCTGTCTGATTGTGGCATTCTGTCATTTGTGCTACGNTCCTGCATAAACTATATTATATTCTGTNTCTTTTTCTTTAGTCTAAAAACATNAATCACACAGAAAAGGGGAAGACAGCAGAGTTTCATTCACTCACACCACACAGAACTTTAACAGTGAGTGCTAACCCGGCTTTTGTTAGAAATGCTCATTAAAAACTAGGATCATTAAAAATAGAANAGATTTCATGAGAGCACTGGGAACAGGTGGGGATGGGAACAGGAGGAATCAGGGGTGGGATGGAGGGAGAGAGTACTGGGAGAGATGACTGGAATTGGGGGGCATTGCAGAGGCAATGTGGAAACCTAGTGCAATGGAAACCTTATGGAATTTACAGGGTAGATCTTAGTGAAGACTCCCAGTAATGGAGGATACGGAGCCTGAACTGGCCATCATCCGTAACCAGGCAAGGCTTCCAGTGGAGGGATTAGGACATCAACCCAGACACAAAAGTGTCGACCTACTA
The DNA here is from genome assembly GCA_001675575.1 of Neotoma lepida. NCBI lineage: Eukaryota > Metazoa > Chordata > Mammalia > Rodentia > Cricetidae > Neotoma > Neotoma lepida. Next base: position 98,129 of record LZPO01087343.1, on the reverse strand, counting down.
TCTGTCCTGCCTGTAAGATGCGCTGGAGAGCCGGGCGATGGTGGTGCACGCCTTTAATCCCAGCACTCGGGAGGCAGAGGCAGGTGGATCTCTGTGAATTCAAGGCCAGCCCCGGCTACCAAGTGAGTTCCAGGAAAGGCGCAAAGCTACACAGAGAAACCCTGTCTCGAAAAAACAAAAAACAAAACAACAAAAAAAAGATGCGCTGGGGTAAAGATGGCACAGATGGTGTGAGCAACCAACCAATGATTGGTCCAACTTGAGGCCCATGCCAGGAGAAGGGGCCAGGAGAGGGAGTCCACCCCGGCACTGTCTGGGGTGGGAGTGGGGGGGGGTAGGAACCAGAGGCTGGATAGCCCAGAGACCAAGGATAGAACCAAATATGACTGGCAAAGAAAAAAAATGTAAATGAAATGATTCCCAACGATGTTCTGCTATACTCATAGACTAGAGCTCAGCCCAATCAGCCAGCAACTGAGGCAGAGCAGGGAACCCTACCAAAGAGCGGGAGGAAGGATGTAGGAGCCAGAGGGCTGGAGAACACCACAAGAACACAGTCCACCAAATCAACTAAGTAGGGTTCATAGGGGCTCACAGAGACTGAAGCGACAATCAGAGAGCCTGTTTGGGTCTGATCCAGGTCTTCTGCATATGTGTTATGGTTGCATAGCTTGGTGTTCTTGTAGGACTCATGACAGTGGAAGCAAGGTCTGTCTCTGACTCTTTTACCTGCTCTTGGGACCCTTTCCCTCATACTGGGTTGCCTCCTCCAGCTTATATATGATGGTATGTGCCTAGTCTTATTGTAACCTGCAGCGTCATGTTTGGTTGATATTGCTGGGAGACCTGTTCTTTTCTGAAGGGAAATAGAGGAGGAGTGGATCTGGGAAAGAGGGGAAGGTGGGGTGGGGAGGAGTGATGGGAGGTGAAACCGGCCAGGATGTAATATGAGAGATAAATAAATAAATAATATTAGGATCTTTTTCTGTGTGATGCTCACCACCTGTCCCCAAGATGGAGATCATTGGTTAACATAATGGTGGGACCTTCAAAGATCCTGGCTAACACTGAGACTGAGTGGCGGGTAAGCTAGGAAGCCAACAGAAGGGCAGCAGCCACTGCAGGCCCCAGTTAAGATATAACCTGGGATGAGTCAGGCGCAGAAGGAATCAGGAGGAAGCAAGGGAACACAAGAGCAGAGAGAGTCCAAAGGCTAGAGCCGGGAGTGAAAGGCAAGTCGGGGACTACCTAAAAGGCAGGGTCACTGAGGGGAAAGTATAACGTCAAGTGTCGTCTAGGAAGTAAAACAAGAGGGCAGGGGTAGGGACAAAATAAAAACAGTGCAAAAGAAGTAGGTGGGACAAGAATAAAAAATCAAAACTGGAGGGATTACATAAAGAGTAAGAGTAGCGCTCAGAACTCCCCCAGAATCTCATTCTGCTTCTACTCCTATTAATTCTATTTCGTCCTAACCTCTCTATTTCAGGCCTTGAAATCATGGGGAAATAGTGTTTGAGGTTCAACTATTACAAACATTTTATTTCTTTTTTTAAAAAAAAGAGCAAACATCTTAGCATTTTGAAATCTAGAGGTGAAAACATAAGTGAGAGGTTGGTTTCTTTTATTTCTTTTAACAAAGAACTAGTCTTGAAAATTCATAGAAGCCTTTCCTCTTTACATGTTATTTCAAGTTCTATAGTGCAGGAATATATCTTGTATACATGTGTATGAATATATTTATTCCCCCTGGAAGTCAGTGGTCAAACACTTGTCAGTCATTCTGTATGCTTTATTCTACGTAAAGGATTAATTTATTTCCTACTTACTACTAGAAATGACTAGAAAGTGTTCATTTTTTTTGCCATTTTGTTTTGTTAAAAGATTATGGAGGCCTGTGAACTGGCTCAGTGTGTAACAGTGTTTGCCAGCAAGTCTGAAGACCTGCGTTCAATACCCAGGATCGACATAGTGAGAACTGCCTGCTGCAAGTTGTCCTCTGAATTCTACACATGTGCCATGGCATGTATGTGCATAAATAAATAAACATAATAAGAAAATATTTGTGCTGGCAAGATGGCTTAGTGGGTACCGACACCTGCTCCCAACCCTGATGACCTGAGTTCAATCCCCAGGACCCACATTGTAGAGGGAGACAACAAAGGCCAGCAAGTCATCACGGTCTTCACTCACTTGGGCCTCGCATGCCTGCCCCCTTGACTAATAAGTGTAATCTTTAAAAAAGATTATGGTAATGTAAGAGAAAGAACATAGAAGTCTATACAGCTAAAGGCCCTACCTTGCAGTTTCTGTCACCTTGTGTGACAGTTAGTGCTACATGTCCATTTGACAGAATCTAGAGTTACCTGGGAGATAAGCCTGCGAATGTCTATGGGGATTATTGTCTTGATTGACTTAATTAAGTGGCCAAGACCCACCCACTGTGGGTGGCACCATTCCCTGGCCAGATTCTGAACTATGTGAGTGGAGAGTGAGCACTGAACAACAGCATGCTTGTACCACTCTCCGTTCGTGACTGTGGATGTGATGTGACCAGCTGCTTCACAGTCCTGCTGTCTTCATTTCCCTGCCGTGACAGGCTGCAGTCCTAAGATGCTCTTGTCAGGGCACCTTGTCACAGCAATAGAA
>LZPO01087343.1:80597-95223 GCA_001675575.1 Neotoma lepida | reverse complement strand
GTTTATGACAGGCTACAGTCTGGGCCAGTGACATGGCTTAGCAGTTAAAAATGCCTGCCATACAGGCCTGATAACCAAATTCAATCAATGAATCACACAGTGAAAGGAATAAATAAATAAATCAACTCCTGAAAGTTGTCCTCTGACCTCCACATGTACACCATGTTACCTGCAAGCCCCATCCCCACAGTAATAATTACAANACAGTTACAATGTTTAAAAAGAAAGCTACAGCCCATCCTGGCAGGGAAAGCACAGAGACAAACAGCAAGGCTGCTCATGTTTCCTCCAAGGTCCAAACCCAGAGAGTGAACAGGAGGAAGTGAGTCTGGTCCTCCCTGGTAACCTCCTTCCTCTGGCAAGGCTCCATGCCCTAAAGGTTTCATATCTTTCCAAAATAGCACCACTGTTAGGGTACCACGTGTTAAAACAGATGATACAGGCACCCCAAGATAGCTCTGAATAAGGCCCAACACAAAATCATAAACTTGGGGATGGAGAGATGGCTCAGAGGTTAAGAGCACTACTGCTCCTGCAGATGGACCCAGGTTCAGTTCCCAACACCTCCATGGTGGCCCATAACCTTCTACAACTCCAGTTCCAAAGAATGCAATGTCCTCCTCTATTCTCTGTGGACACCAGGCATACATGTAATTGCACATACATATATGTAGGCTAGACATTCATACACATAAAATACAAGGAAAAATCTTTTTAAAAATATTATAACCTTACTTGAACTATTATGATTATTTTTACAATCTTTTTTAGTGATCCTTATGAGTGACTTGAATGTGAACCATAGATGACAATGTTACTTCACAGTGTCAAAGGGTTGGACAGTCCTGGATGGGGAGCATTCACATTCAGACCATACGAGGCATCTATTTGGTAGCAGGCATGTTCTTGAGCTCAGGTTTTAATCTTTAAAATAGGATCCTGATAGTGAGCATATAATCATTTAGGCACATCGTCACTAGCAGACTAACTAAAATAAAAACACAAGTTCAGAGAAGTTTAAAAATTCAGCAAAGGAAAAACTCGGGAGGCTATTAAATAAATGTAGAAGAGTTGTGGAAGACAAAGTTAATATGCAAAGACAATTGTTTTCAGCATAATAAAAATGAACAGATAAAAAACATAACACCATTTGCTTTGGTACTGTTCTCGAATGGTCTCAATTCTTTGGAAGCCAGTTTGGATGTTTCTTGCACACTAAACACACTCTTCCCATACAAGCAGGCATGCTCCTTGGTATTTACCCCAAGAAATCGAAAATCATTTCCTCCCAAATCCACACAGTTGTTTAAAGCAGTTTTGTTTGTAATTGCCAAGGATTGGGAGTGACCAAGATGTCCTTCAATAGGTGAATGGATAAAACTCTGGCATATCACGAGATTGATATTTTAAAAAAAAAAAAAGCTACTGAGTCATGACGGGACACAGAGCTTTAGATGCATGTTAATAAGTGGGGACGGGGTATCCAAAAGAGCTGCACAGTTAGGTTGCGTCCATATGACGTTACGATAAACCAAAGTTTTGACATCAGTGGTTGCCTGGGATTAGTGAGGAAGGGTGCATGGGCAGAGCCAGGTGAAATTGTAGGATGCCGAAATTACTCTATTAGTGCTGTGTTCATGCCAGGAGAGGTTTGTCCAAATCTGCAGAGACTAACTCCAGATGTGAACTATGGGCTTTGAGTGATAAGCATGTGCCAGGGTAAGTTCACCAAAGGTGCCACTCTGGCAGAGTGTTGATATTAGGGAATGTGTACACATGTGTGAGGGTGGTGGCATTTCTTGCCCTTCTTGTTAGTGCTGTAACTCTGATAGGAAATTATTGCTGGAAAGACTCTAAAAAGTGAAGTTTTTCTTTAAGTGTGCCAATGATATTGATGCTAATGAATGTTGCAGTAAGAAGCTTGTGGGCTATTGAGATGGCTCAGCAGGTGAAGGCACTTGCGAAGAAAGCTTGGCTACCTTAGATTAACCCCTGAAATCCATGTAAAGGAGAGACTCAACTCCACAAAGTTGTCCTGTGATCAACACGTGTGTACTGTGGCACCTACCCCCATACACACACACACACACACACACACACACACACACACAAAGACTTTAAAATAAAGACATTAAAGTTCTCACCCTACAGTACAATTCACATATTGAGTAACTTGTATGTGTACTCTAGACTTCAGTTTCCTCTACACTGAGGAAACCCAAAATATCTTTGAATCCTAACACAGATCTGGGTGCATCAATGCAGATTGTCCAGAGGTAAGAATTTCAAAATGACAGTGCAGATGACAAACTTGAACACCTCCTCCACAGAGAGGTGCCCAGGAGTCACCAACTACTTTTCAGACAGCAGCAAGGTCTCTCTGAGAGACGATAGGAGGTACAGNTTACAGCATGGAGCTTTTGTAATCTCATCAGGANAGTGGGAATGTCAACTTCCGCCTCAAGGTTGTTGTGAGAAGTAGAGTGTTCCACTGGGGCTTGCCCACAGTAANCACTTGAATGTGTTACAAGTGATCAGAGTTTCTGTTATCACCGTGGGAAGGCCTACAGAAGCCCTGAGTGCAGTCACGAGACTCCACGATACTGCTGANGCACAGTAACTAGGAGCGACAGTGTATCTTCTGTTGTGTTAGCCTCCCTTTTAATCAGGAATAAAAGTACTTAAAAAGCTTTTAATTATACTTATTTATTTTGTGGCCACACATGCATGCACCCATGAGTGCCAGGGCTTGTGTATGAATGGGGTCAGAAGATAACTCGTGTGGGTCCCTCCTTTGATTAGGTGGGTCCTAGGGGTCAAATTCAGGTTGTCAGGATGTTGGCAAGTGCCCTTTCCTGCTGAGCCATCTTACTGGCCCATTTTTTAAATAATTTCTTTGTGGTGAAAACATTAAAAAAATCTTTTAGCCGGGCGATGGTGGCTCATGCCTTTAATCCCAGCATTCGGGAGGCAGAGGCAGGAGGATCTTTGTGAGTTCAAGGCCGGCCTGGGCTACTGAGGGAGTTCCAGGAAAGGCACCAAAGCTACACAGAGAAACCCTGTCTTGAAAAACCAAAAAAAGAAAAAAAAAAAAAAACTTTTAAAGAACTCTAAAGACATCACTGCTACCTATACTCTTCCTACTGTATACTAGAACACCAGAAATTATTGTCCTAATTAAGCATAACTTAGTAGCTGTTGGCTAGCCCTCCCACATCCTTCCCTCTCCCTCCCCTACTCTCCCCACTTCTCTACTCACATCCATAGACCCATAGCTTCCATATATAAGTGAGAACATATGATTTTTCTTTTTCTGTGCCTGGATTATTTCACTTAACACTGTGACTTCCACTGTTCCATCCCATTGTTGCAGAGAACAGGATTTTACTCTTGTATGGTTAAATAGTAGTTCACAGTGTACATTACACTCTATTTTCTTTGTCCACTCATCTGATGGGAATGTCGTTCTGTATGCTATGAGTATGTGTTGCTCTGATTGGTTGATAAATAAAGCTGTTTGGCCAATGGTGAGGCAGAATAAGGTTAGGCAGGACATTCTAACTAGAGAGAGAGGAGAAGAAAGCAGAGCTGGACAGATGCTGCTAGCCACCGCCAGAAGAAGCAAGATGTAAAGGTTTGGAAAGGCCACAAGCCACATGGCAAGTATAGATTTATAGAAATGGGTTAATTTAAGATGTAAGAGCTAGCTAATGAGAAGCCTGAGCCATTAGGCCATATAGTTTGAAAATAATATAAGCCTCTNTGTGTTTACTTGGGTCAGAGTGGCTTCAGGAGCTGGGTGGGACTGGACAAAACATTCTCCTACACTCATCAGTTGAAGAGCTCTCAAATTCTCCATTTCTTAGCCATTCTGAATAGTGCTGCGGCCAGGCATGGTGGTGTATACCTGTAATCCCAGCATTTAAGAGGCAGAGGCAGGCAGAGCTGTGAGTTCCAGGCCAGCCAGAGCTATAGAGAGAGACCCTGTCTTAAAACTATAAATAAATAATAAACAAATAAGTAACTGAATAGTGCTACAATAAACTTGAGAGTCCAGATATACATTTGACAGAATTACTTTATTTCTTGTGAGTGTATATCCAGTAGTACAACTGATTAGGCTAACTGTGGTTTTTAGCTCTAATTTTTTGAGGCACCTCTGTACCTTGCTTATAATAGCTGTGATACATTATCAACAACAGTGTATAAGTATTTCCCTTTCTCCACATCCTTGAAGGTACTCATTTTCTTTAAGGTTTTTTTGTTTTGTTTTGTTTTGTTTTGTTTTTTTATCAAGAGCCATTCTGGGAGGAGGTGAGACACCACATTGTGGTTTTGATAAGTATTTCCCTTGGACTCACAACCTGAGCAACTTTTTCAACTTCTGATGGCTAATTGTATGTCTTCTCTGGACAAGTGTCTCTTTAGGTCTGTGTGATGATTTGAATAAGAATTTCCCATAGGCTCATATATTTTTGAATACTTAGTCAGGGAGTGGCACTATTTGAAAAGGATTAGAATGTGTGGCCTTGTTGGAGAAAGTGTGTTACTAGGGGTGGCCGTTGAGGTTTCAAAAGCCCTTGCCAGGTCCAGTGTCTCTCTCTTTCTGCCTGTGGATCAGGATGTCGCTCTCAGCTACCACTCCAGCACCTGCCTGCATGCTGCCATGCTCCCCACCGTGATGATAATGGACTAAACCTCTGAAACTGTAAGTGAGCCTCCAATTAAATGTTTTCTTTCATAAGAGTTGCCTTGGTCATGGTGTCTCTTCACAGCAATAGACATATGACTAGGACAGTNTGCTNGACATTTTGAAATCTGATTTAGGGGGACACTATTGAGTTGTTTTCATTGCTCATGTATTCTGGATATTAGCTCTTCTCAAATAAAGTTTGCAAATATTTTCACTTATCTGATAGGCTGATCTTCATTCTGTTCATTGTCTCTCTTGCTGTCTAGGGAATTTTTTTTTTAGTTCGACTTAATCCTAATTGTCTATTTTTGGTTTTGTTTGAGGTTTTCTCAAATTAAAAAAAAAAATACCATTTCAGTGTCCTGAAGCTTTCTTCCTATGTTCTCTTCTAGCTGTTTCATAATTTGGATCATATGTTTAAGTCTCATCTATTCTTAGTCAGTCTTTGCAGGGAGAGATAGAGGTCTGACTTTATTCTTATGGAAATCCAAATTTCTCAGTGCTTTTTGCTGAAGAGGCTGCTCTTTCCTCGGCATGTGTTCTTGGCATCTTCCTCAAAAATCACCTGGCTTTGAATGAGAGGGTTTTCTCTAGGATCTATATTCCGCTCCGTTGCTCCATATGGCTGTTTTTATGCTAATATGCCACTGCTTTTATTACTATAGTTCTACTATGTATGTGTATGTATGTATATTTCCATGTATATATTTACATCTATATAATCTGTATCTATAAATACTTTTTCCCACTGCTAAGGATTGAATGCACAGCCTGAACATGCTATCAATGATGTCAACAGAGTTATACCAATAGTTGTCAGGTTTTATGCCTCTCCCACTTGATTCTTTTAGCTAAAGATTGCTCTAGGTATTTGAGTATTTTGATTTTGGGGTTTTACTTGTAAATTCCCTATGGATTTTAGTTTTCCATATGGATTTAGATTTTTAGTTTTAGGAAATGTGAAAACTTTAGGAAATTTGACGCAGCAGTTTCCCTTTTCATTGCTTAAGAAGCNTCCATGAGTTTCAGTTTCTCAGTGTGAGCACTGGGGCAAGACACTGGCTGTCCCAACCATATAAGTTTGTGCACCTCAAATGAAACAATTGTCTTCAAAATGAGGTTTCAATATATATAAGACCAATCAGTTGCCTTTTAAAAATAAAAGCTTTAACATCTCTTATTGCCTCGAGAGTTTTGCTTTATAGGGTCCACATTTCTAAGTGTTTTTGCCAAGTTGTGATCAGGATTCTTGATTCTGAAGATAAGACTGGCCAGCTTTTTGAGCATCAACATGTGCTTGCTGAAAAAGTTGGAATACTCTGAACCCCAGCCAGTTCTTTCCCCTCGGTTAGCCATGACTGAGCTGTGAGTATTCCAGAGCCTGAGAACCCCATCTTTCTTCCATGCATAATTTGGACCACCTGAAACTTGCCCTACAAAAGAGCTGAAAACAGTTCCAAGTGACCCCAAAAGGCATTATTATTATTATTTTATTATTATTTATAGCAAGTTAAATAGAAACAATATGCAAACGATTTGTCAGTAATGTATCAAGAAGCAATTTGAGCTTTGTTTTCGTGATCTGAACTAGGTCAACATACCCAGAACAGGAATGGAAAATGCAACATGAAATGTGTTACTGATAAGGACATCCATATGCAAATTGAGTAATTGCTGAATCAGATGACCCACTGCTTGGGATCGTGTGGTCACAGCGGGAAAGTTCAAATCATGGTGCACATGCATAGCCAGTGGCATTTCATGCCTTAGTGAACAAGCAAGGTGAAATACTTTACTAATTCCAGCAAACACCCAAAAGATCATACTCCTACTTGGATTATTTCTGATGATGATGGTACTTTTTATAAAGATCAAGTATGAATATCCTTTAAAAAAGGAAAAATGTAAGTTGTTTGTAAGGGCATAGCATTTAGAAACAACATATGTTTCCTGTAGTCAAGAATAGGTTCCTTACATCAGCTGAAGACATTCACAGAGGGATGAGTTGGAGGAAATAGTATCATAGGCGGGCGGGGGAAGTTGTCATCTCTCTTCTTTCTGCTCTTATCTCCTTTGCCTGCCTGAATGTAGTTTTCATTTTGTATTGATTCTAGCTATAGAACTTTAAATATGCTGTCTCGACACACTGTCTTCTGATGTCCTTATCTTTTCTGCAGTGTTTTTGCTAAGACAAGGTCTCAGAGTCTAGACTGTCTTAGACTTTGCTATGTACCACAGACAGTACTCAAATTCACAGTCCTCCTGCCTCAGAGTCGTGAGTGCTAGATTTACATTCTGTTGCATTCTCATTAGTTGTTATTATGAATGTTATTAATGTAGAAGGCTTTATCATAACATGCAATTATACATGTATCATTCATTCATGGATTGGGTACTTTACTGTTCCCAGGCCAGGCCATCAGTGATAGTGCCTACTTTCCTTTCACAATTACAGCTTAGCTTCATGGCAGAAAACAGACCCAGGGTGTCCCATGTTTCATCATGCTCCCTGTCCTCTTTCCAGTACACAAGCAACTAGAGGATACTATACTTCCCTGCTGGAAAGCCTTCAGCGGGTCCCACACTAGTGAACAAGCTCCAGACTAGTCACTTGATTTGACACAGCCCTGAATGATTGTTCCTCTTCTTCTCCAACCCTGGCCAGTATCATCCTGTGACTTCCTTCAAGGTCTCCCTTTTTCCTAGATTTTCCCTCATACCAGAGCTTTGCAGGTGTCTCTCTTCTGGAACACTGACACACATCACTCTTTAGGTAGCAGCTTACATATAACATCCCGACAGACTTACCCTGAAACTCACTCATAGTACAACTCTCTTCACATGCTTTCTCTGTTTTCTTTACCTCGCTATAGTGTACAATCCCTACCATTTCGCTTATTGATTTCTATATGCTTTTCACAGTAGATGGTACATGAATCCTATGAGGACAGTAACAATAAGCAATATATCCCTTGTTTTAACTAGATTCCCATGTTCGGTTCATTGAATATTAAATAAATGATGCAATAANGAAATAAGTGCAAGGTAGAATTTACATAGGCACATGACAGTTTCTAGAGTTCTCGATTTTAGGAAAAACTGATGAGACAGGAATGGAATTACAGTAAAGTCTCCCAGCCAATGTGACATGTTCTAGCTTGCCAGGCAGTTCCCAAGGACAATCTTCTTCACTGAGTCTCATGAAATGAAGAAAAAAGTAAAGATTGTCTGACCACTATCTCACATACCCTGAATGTTCCTGGAGGTAGTTTGCAGCTTCACGTAGGCAGGCCTTATTTTATACTTGGAGGAAATTCACATTTTTTTGTGAGTGATCCAACTATTACAGTTAAGACATAGAACCAAGATAGCCTTCCGATTCCCTCCTACTCACTTTCGTTGATAGCAAACTAAGACCCTCAAACCATAGAGTGTTCTTGAACATTTGCCCATGGGCTTTCNCATACTCAGGATGCCTTATTATTTCAATCTAAATGATCTTCAAGTATCTATAACAAGGCATCTTGTATGTTTTCTAATCTCCTTGGGGTTTCTTAATCCAATTAAATTGAAATCAAGATTGATCACCACACTTTATTTAAATTGAGCGATTTCTAAGTTCACTGGGTTTATATTTATTTATTGTTTTCTGATTTGTGATCATGGTGCTAAAGATTTAACCAGGCAGGAGGAGATGTGTTTTGTGGTTGTTATTGTTTGGTTCATGTCGCTTTGGTTTGGTTTTATTGTTGTTGCTCTTTTGCTTTTTGACACTGTTGTTTTCTTTTTACTCCCGAATTATTGCTGTATTTTTTTAAACAACTGCAACTATTGAGATGTTGAACTTCCATCAGTGATATTTTCTGTTTTAAAACCTCCTTGTTATTGTCAAAGGCTGAACACACTGATCTAGGCCCAATTCTGAGTTCTCCACCCCTCTTCCAGCATTTTGATGAACATTACAGACGTAGGAGTGTGTGCACTCACCTGCATGTCCTTCAGCTTCTCCTAGAGCAGTATGTATGGACTGCACACACACAAAAACTACACAATACTCTCCTTATATGCCAACAATATTCTTTTGTTTTGTCAGTTGTGGTTAGAAGATTTCCACTAATCACATTTTAATTCTAATTTCCAAAAGTAAGTAGATAGCTGTACTTTAAAAGAAAAATCAGTTGAATCATCACTGGTACTTGCCTCAAAGAAGGCTGGATTAGACAACATGAAAATTTACTTTACAGAATCTTTTCATAACTTCCCGTCTAATTTCCAAGCTAATGTAACACACTAAAGGAATTATGCTAAAGGAATTGTAATGTGAATTTATTGTTTTATCTTCAAAGAACTTCTCAACAAAAATTGGGTTGCATTACGGTCTTATTTATATCTCATTTTAGCTGCCACTGGAAGTCCCCATAACAAGTCTCTCCAAGGATTACTCAAATCCTTGTAAGTGTTGATTTGCTGTGTAACTAGTTTCCATGGAGGGAATTTGGGGTTTATTCTCTTCTCAAACCTAATAATTATGTAAGGTTAATGCTACTCTGTATATATCATGTGATTGGTAAGAAAAGAAATCATCCATTTGACAAATGTTGATTAAAGGTCTGCTGAGTGCCACCTATTAAGCAAGGTGGAACAATCAAAATTAAATAAGAAGGGAAAATGATATAGCAACATCATTTTCAAGAAATACTGTAAGAGACAAATTTAGGAAGTACAGGCTTGGCACAAGTCTCCAGAGGCAGGGAGGTATTCTGCAGGGGACCTTTAAGCTATAGTTAGAATGGGAAGTAAGAACTTACTCACTGAAGTAACACTGGATTGTGAAGCTGGTCACGTGATTGGTATCCCAAGCAGAAGAAACAGTCAAAGTGCAGGGGTATGAAATAGTGCACTGCACATTGCTCAGCTCTAAGAGGGAGAGAGGATGTTTAGCCAGGTATCAAACACCTACTGAGATGCTACAGCAGTGAGATGACAGCCTGCTAAAGGTCTACAAATTATCCAGAAAACTGATATTCAAACAAGTGGTTTCCAGGCTGTTGTCTACGTCAAAGAGGAAATAGAAGGTGCTGTGAGAGAATGTTGCTGAATCTAGAACAACTCTGAAACACTCACCAACGTTTTTCTCTCTCTCATGTTTTCTCACCTCAGCCTTTCTCCAAAACCACCTGCTCCACCATTCTACGTCCCCGGCTTCAAAGTAGCTAGTCTCATTGCTTAAGGTTGATAGCAGGAAGAGGGGTCTCTAAAGAGGGGGGAGGGCTTAACTCCAATAGGAGGAAGCATGGCAATGACGGAAGTTCTGCACTGTGACTGTGTTAATCCCTCCCCCTTCTCTCTAGAAAACCTTAACTAGTTTGCTAACCTTGTGGTTTGGCCTTTTCTAGAATAGCACAATACACAGCTCTTGTGTATGATTTCTTTCACTAAACACAATGCTTTATGGCATCCAGTGTTATGTGCAGAGGTAATTCATTCCTTTGTTGTTGGATAGTAGTCCATAATGTGGACATACCACAACTTGCTAATTTATTCACAGGTTGATGGTGTTTTGAATGTTTCCAACCTGAGTCTATTCTGAGAAAACTTGTGTAAACATTCCTGTATAAGTCACCATGAACATGTATATTGAGGACTGTCTTTGGGGTTTTTTGTTCTGTTTTTGGGTTTTTTAAGACAGAGTTTCTCTGTATGTAGCCCTAGCTGTCCTGGAACTGTCTTTGTAGACCAGGTTGGCTTTGAATTCACAGAGATCCACCTGCCTCTGCCTCCCAAGTGCTGAGATTAAAGGTGTGTGTCACCACAGGCTGGTGCTGTTTTTCTCTTATTTTGGTATATGCTCCTTTCTCTTGATTAAAGAGCTACAGAATCACATGGAAATTGTGTGTTTGATGTTTATAANACATTGAAAATTCTTCTCCAAATTCCACACTGCCTAAACTCTCTCCAGCAGTCTGAGTTCAGAGGAGCATCCTCACCAGTGTTTGGCAATCTCAAAGCTGAGCCAGCCTAGCAGGTGTGTGTGAATTAAACCCACATTTCCTTGGTAACTAATGATGTGAGACATTTTTATAAGCTTATTTGCCTGCTGCTTCTCTTCCTTAGTGAAGCATTTGTTTAAATCTTTTGCTTGATTTCTAATTACATTTTTTTGTCTTATTATTACTGAGTGGAAAGAAATCTGCATATATTCTAGATATAAGTCCTGTATGATAATGTGTTTTGCAAATATTTTCTTCCAGGTTATGTGTTGTCTTTTTATTTGCTTAACTGACTTTTGAAGAACAGTTTTGATTTGGATAGAATCCAAATTAGCTTTTTATTTTCTTTATAATTTTAGCTTCTAAGATCATTGACATTTTCCTTGGTGCTTTTTTGTTTTGTTTTGTTTTGTTTTATTTAGAAGGTCTATCATCTTAAATCTTATACCTAGACATGTGGTCACATTTGAATTAATTTTTATATGTAGTATGCAATAACGACAAAATTCATCCTCATGTATATCTTATAGTTCCAGTGTGCTTTAATGGTTAGCCTCTTGAATGTCCTTCCCCTTCCCCCAATGAATCACTTTGACTCTTTTCTTCAAAATTGATCACATAGTTGTCTATTTCTTCATCCTTTGTGTTTCATTCGTCTCTATATTAGAATCAGTGTTGATTATTTGAAATATAAATGTATAAATCTTCTGTTTTGCTGTTTTATTTCAAGATTGTTTTAGTTATTTTACATTCTTTTAATTTCTAAATAATTTTTTATCAATTTCCACAAGAGATTTGCTGAATTTTGAGTGGAAATACATTGCACCTACAGATTAATTTAAAGATAGTGTGCAACTTAACAACATCTATTGAGAAAATTTATAAATTATAACTATTCACTGTTAGTATACAGAGATTAGACGACATTTTATACTGACACTTTAGCCTATAACCTTGCTAAATTCACAGATTAATCTCTGTAGCTTATTTATAGATTCCATTTGGTTTGTTAGATATACTACTGTATAATCTGTAAGCAACATAAGACAACATTTCCCCATATAATCTATAGTCTTCTATTCATTGTCTTGCACTGTGGTGTGAATTAGAACCTCTGATATGTTTAAGAGGAGTGTTGGAAGTAGATACCCTAGCCTTAGTCTACAGGAAAAGCATGCAGATTATGAATGCAGAGAACTGCACTTGGTGTGGTTTTATAGCTATTTAACAGATTAAGAGATTTTCTTCTTTTTCTTTTTCTTTTTCTTTTTCAAGACAGGGTTTCTCTGTGTAGCCCTGACTGTCTTGGAACTAGCTCTGTAGGCCAGGCTGGCCTGGAACTCTCAGAGATACACCTGCCTCTGCTTCCTGAGTGCTGAGATTAAAGGCGTGCACCACCACCACCTGGCGGGGAGATTTTCTTTAATTGCTAGATTTCTGGGAATTTTCTACAATGGCTTGGTCTCTAACTTTGTCAAATGCTTGCTTCTTTGTCTATTGAAAAGCTTGAATCCATTTTCTAATTTTGGTTTTTAACATCGAGTTACATTGATTTATCTGAACCAATGTTGTATTCCCAAGATAAATTCCATTTGATCCTGTTACATTATTTTATTTTAATATACATATGGCCATCTGGCATTTATTAGTATTGTAATGAGGATTTTTACACCTATAGTCTTGTGGAATACTGGCTTGCAAGAGTCCCTTTTGTTTGGTTAAAGAGTAATGCTAGCCTTATTACATTAATAATAAACAGGCATAATGAAATAATGCCAGTTGACATGCCAACATGAACAGGGGAAATTCCACATGGTCCCACTCCTAGATGAAGAGAGCTGCAGGTGGGTAACGGCTGCTGAGAGAGGGAACTTTAGTTTCCTCAAGAGACAAGCTCCTACGTAGGATGTCCAATCCCAAGTGGTTAGCCCTGGACACATGTACATACAAGCAACACTAAATGGATTCAGACTACATGTATGTTTATATATATACATATATGTGTGTGTATATATATATGTGCACAGTGCACACATACACTATAATGCACATGTATGTACGTATATGTATGTATGTGTGTGTATTTATGTATAGAGATAGAAAAATGAAAGAAGAACCCATGAATGGAGGGGGGGAGGAAAGCCAGGAGTGATGTAGATATAGTACTCAAATTTAGAGTTCTCAAAAAGAATGTATAAACATAAATAAATAAACAAAAATAGTGGCTGGGCATGGTGGTACCCGCTTTTAAGCTCAGCACTTGGGAGGCAGAAGTAGGTGGATCTCTTTGAATTTAAGTCTGGCCTGGTCTATGTAGTGAGTTCCAGGCTACCCGAGCCTACACAGTGAGACCTTGTCTCAGAAAAATAAAAAAAAAGTTTATAGTTTTTTTCATGACTTCCTCTTTAGGGTGTGTGTGTGTATGTGTGTGTGTGTGTGTGTGTGTTAACCTATATTCAGGTCATTTATGTCTCAGATATTTGAGGATTTTTACAGATACTTTCTGGTCAACTTCACTGTGATCAGAGATCACACTGTGAATGATGTGAGCTCTATGAAACTTGCAGGGTTTGTTTTGTTTTAAGCTTTAGAACATGGCCCACCTTTATAATATGGTCCACTTTGAAATGTTTCTCTGTACACTTGAAAAGGTTGTGTTCTGCTACTTGGGAGTAGAGTGTTCTTTATAACACTATCAAGTTGATAGACAGCACTGCTCAATTCTTTCATTTTCTTACTGATGCAATTTCATTATTCTATCAATTACGAGAAAAGAATGTTAACACATCTAAATATAATTATGGTTAGACTTATGTTTCCTTTCACTACTATTGTTTTAGGGTTTATGCATTTGGAGATTATTAAGTACACAATTATGCCATGCCTCCCTAGTAAACTGGCCCCCTATCATTATATAATGAACCCTTTTCATATTCTGAAGTTTTTATCTGATATTAACATATCTAAAGTAGCTTTCTTTTGGTGAGTGTTCTCATTCTTTTATTTTTAATTGGCCCATATCTTTACATTTAGAGTTCATCTCTTATAAACAGGGTTTAGTCAGGGATTGTTTTTCTTTCCTTTCTCTGTGTGTGTGTGTGTGTGTGTGTGTGTGTGTGTGTGTGTCTGTGTCTGTGTCGTGTCTGTGTGTATGTGCACAGGCATGTGAGCACCTGCGGAGGCCAGAAGAGAGCGTCAGATCCCCTGGAGCTAGACTTAGGTGGTTCTGAGCCTCCTAACATAGGTGCCTGGAACTGAATTAGGGCGCTGTAAAAGAGCAGCAAGCATTCTTAACTGCTGAGTTACTGCTCCACCACCACCATCTTTTATAATGGTTGAGACTGGATTTATAGCTTTATATGTGCGAGGCCAGTGCTCTACCACCATGCTAGATCCACAATCCTCTTTTTCCTAATTAAGGTAGTTATCTTGCTAAATTCCTCAGGCTGATCTTGAACCTACTCTGTAGCCCAGCCTTGCCATAAACTTGTGATCCTGCCACCCCAGTTTGTCAAGTACCTGAATCATAGGCCTGTGCCTCCAGATTTGGTGGCTTTTTAAAATTGATCTGAAGTTTTCTTTCATTCACTTTAAGTGGTTAGACCTGAACTATCCAATAAGGTAACCCTTAACTCAATGTGCCTCTAGAAACTTTGATATATGTTTGTCTGATCTGAATTGAGATGTGTTATAATATTAAATACTCATGGAATTTTGATGATATATATATACATATATACATATATAACACATTGTGTTATCAAATGACTATATTAATTATATGTTAAAACTACTTTTGCATAGATTATACTAAACATATGAAATTAATCTTATCTATTTTTAAAAATGTGACTACCAAACAGAAAACAAACTCAATAGCATTTTTGCAGGTTTCATGTCTCATAATGTCTTGCCAGGGCTTTTTCTTTCTTTTTTTATTTTA
>LZPO01087343.1:59285-79646 GCA_001675575.1 Neotoma lepida | reverse complement strand
AGAGAGGTACTACCAGAACCTTGTTGCTTATACTTCTATTGGGCAGTATTGAATTATATAATTTTCATTTAATTTCATTGGGAAGATGATGTATTTGCAACCAGCCAGTTGGTTGACTGTGTTCTATTTTTCTTATTTGTTTTTTCCCCCTCTTGTTTTTTTCTCTGTCTGTCTTTGAATTGATTTGTTTTTATTATTTTCCTCTAATACTGGCTTATTATTTTTAAATGTTAAAAGGCCCTATGGATTCTGTTGTTAATTTTAAACTTATTGTGGTCTTTTAAATAGTATCATCATTTGGAAAGAATCTCTTATAATCACAAATTCCTAATACTTTCCTATCTTCATACATGCTACTTTGGTGATACATTACACTTTCACATGTTCAACAAACCCACAGGACATTGCTTCTATTTTTGCCCTAAGTAGCCGGTGTTTCTTAAAATAACCTAGATCAGGGCACCGCATGCTGCTGTTGCGTTGATGCTGGGGCTTGCATCCAGGGCCCTGTGCACGATAAGCATGTGCTGCCGAGCAACGCCCGCAGTCCAGAAATACCTCTCGTATTTACTTTCATTTTAACTATTTCTGGAGCAACCCATTTCCCTGCAGTGACCACGGTTTCTCTGAGTTTCATTTTCCTTCTCATGAAGAACTTCCCTTGCCAGTTTTCATATTGCAAGCCCACTGGTAATACTTAGCTTTTGTTTAATTAGGGGAAAACTTTAATTTCACCTTCTTTTTGAAAGGTATTTTTTTTTCTGGGTATAAAAACCTAGATTAAAAGTTCTGGGTTTGTTTTTCTTCAGTATTTTAAAGGTGTCAATGCACTGAATTATTGCTGTCATGGTTTCCAGTATAAAGCTAGCTGAATTATCATTTCTGTGCTTCTGTACATGGTATGTGCCTTCCTTCCTGATGCCATCAAAATTATTTTCATTTTATGGCATTGAATAGGATATATTCTGGGATTCTTTTCTGTATACTTTGACCTTTTTGTTTAATATAATCTAGGCTTTTTATATGTTTATCTTGTACAATCTCGCCCAGAGCGACTCTGTCCTATCATCTTTTTCTTTTCTTGCTGAAATTCCAGGGGCTTACATGGCCGCCCATTTCAGTGCTGCCTCACAATGTTGAATGCTCTAGCGCCCTTACCAATGTTGTCTTCTGTTGTGCTTTGGTCTAGATACGTTTTCTCCAGCTATTTTCAAGTTCTTGGATTATTTTCTGTAATCAAATTTATAAGGAGTGCATTGAAGTAATTTCTCATTTCTGCCGCTTTGGGTGTTGAATCAGTCTTTCTGGGAACACTCTCATAACCACACCCAAGTGTTGTTCTAAATACAGTCACTTTGCTCATTAGTCAAATGATTTTTTTTTTCTTTCCACTACCTCTGTTTATTTCATTTTGAATGGACTCTAGTACTGTCATTCGGTACGTCAATCCTTTGTATCCCCAGTGAGAAATGATCTATTCATCTCATGCACTTTTTCATTTCAGATCATGTATTTATTTTATAAGTAGAAGTTCAGTTTCTCTTCTGAAAACTACCTTCCCTTATTCTCATCACCATGTTTGTGTTCCCTTCAGACCTCCGTAACACCCAAGTATAGTCTGTCATCTGTGAGTGACTCTGTACGCATTTGTGTCATCTGTGAGTGACTCTGTATGCATTTGTTGATTTTTCTCTTGGTTATAGGGCATGTTTTCTTGCTTCTTTCCAAGCTTGGAAATACTTGGTTGAGTGGTGATATTACTACTTTTACAATGTGGGTTGCTGATTTTTGTTGTATGCGTGTACTAGGCTTTGTTTCTTGTAATCAGTTTGGTCCCTCTGAACTCCATAAGGAAGATAGAGGATAATATTTAGCCTAGGTTAATTTGTCCCCATTACCAAGGCACTGTCCTTCTGAGACACTCCCCCCCCCTTAACACCGTTCATTACAAGGTTAGTACAGTCTGACTACTGGGACACCAATTGCTGCTTGTCTATGTGAGCTTGAGGGTTGCCTGGCCTTCCTTCCAAGAGGTGATTTCTTTCATATTATGTAGTCCTTCTCTGTGGTCACAAATCAGCACTCAGCCACAAGNCTTGTGAGGGGACTCTTGGAAGATTTCGGGAGTGTTCTCTCTCTCTCCGTCTTCACTCTAAAACTCTTACCCATTCAGTCTTCACAGAATCTAACTTCTTTCATCTCTCTGGACCCAAGCTCTGTCTCTTCCACTAAGGAAGACTGCCAGGCAATGTTTTGATTTCCTCTCACCTTTCTTTCTAGGCACTAAGAATACCACTTNGTGATCAGTGACCTGTAATGCCTGTTGTCTGGGTGCTTAAAAACAGTTTCANCTCGTTTCTCATAACTTAAGGCAGAAGGCTAAATGCACTCACTTATATCCTATAGCCTATAGACACAGATGTAGCCATTTAAAGGCTGTAAGGTAGAGTTAAAATAGTAAAGTTTATCATTAAATAATTCTAATGGGCAAATAAAGTATTTCAAGANAGTAATATAGATTCCCAAATCAGGTTAAGATGCTAATAGTCCCAGAAAAGACAGCAGAAGCATGAATTGTTTGCAGTAAACACTGCATGGATAAAATTCAGGGATATGACAAATATTTACAGCAAGATAACCTAGTAAGTGAATGAATCTGGGAAAATCAGATGAGATAATAAACACAAAACCATTTTTAAACATCAATCCAAGTACTTGTTGAACACCTGCTGTGCCCAGGATCATAGGGTAGTAGACTCCAAGTACAAATGACATGGTATCTGGTCTAAGAGAATTACCAAACTTAAAAACATAATCATGAACTAGGTTAGAGACTTCTGCCATGAAAGTATGAATAAGATGCTATATTATACCAACAATGACGCAGCTACAGCTGAGGGAGGCAAGAGGACCTTTTAAAGAGGAAGTCATATTTCCGATAATGCCTGACAGACAAGCGCTTAAGAGGAAAGATGTTACAAGAAAAGAAAAACAAAAGATGATAATTTCCAGCGCAAAGACAGTTCTGCTGTGAAGGGGGTACAGAATATNTTGNATGATCAAGATGTATACATTTAAAAGTGTAACATTACAAATTCAGAATATTATTATGTCTCCAGGGACGGTTTCTGTAGACACATACATCACAAGAAATGCGGAAATAAGTTTTGGTGATGCCACAGTACTCGATGCAGACTCTGTGTCATCTGTTACATAGTGCAGAAGAAATCAATATTTATGCCTACTTCCAACCCAGGATGCAAAAATGCAATTACTTTAAAATGTCTACACTCATGTACCAAGATAATGTTCAAACAATCCATGCACCTTAAAAGAAATAGAAATAAATATTTGAAATGGCTATAAGAAATGAAAAAAAAATGTTATATAGCCTTCATTATTTTAAAGTTGCCTTTATGTGAGTGAATTCCATTGGCAATCATCACCACACATCAAAACATTGTTCTTTGGCTATCTGCCTCCATATCCCTTAGTAGCATAGAGACTCCTTGTTGATATTGCAGTTTTGGGCAGTTTGATGTTGATTTTGACTTAATAAGCCTGTGTTCCGTTTTGAATTTCTATCCTTAAGTGTGCCTGGCACCCTTTAGTCAAGGCTCCCCTGCTTAATCCCCTCAGGAAAATAAAAGTCTCCTCTGCTGCTTTGTGGAACAGGGAGCTAGTCATTGGGTGGTACAGAGTTGCAGTGGTGTGTGTTGGGGGTGGGGGGTATAACTACTTGTCAAATGAACAGTGAGCCAAATTTATTACTGTGCAGCATACACTTCCCCAGCAGAGGTGCCAGACACCATTCCTGAGCCTTGTTGGAGGTTGTGGGGAGGACAGGTGTGGGATTCTACACAGTAAATCGGACTTTATTTCTGCTTTCCCCACAAGCACTTCAGCTTTTCTGGGTCTAGTGACTCAACTTCCATTCTTCTTTCTTCATTCAGACGTCACCCTGGTGGTATTATTTTGCTTTTGTCCTCTTGACTCTAAAGTCCTTGATGTTTTATACCTTATTTTTTTTTAAATCCATTTATTATCACTCTAATAAGCCTCCAAGAGGGAGCTGAAAAATGCATGTATTCAATACTTCCTCTAACTGGAAGTCCTTCAGCTCATTGTTTTTTAATATCTATGCCTGTGCATCTTATAATATGCATGATATATTTGCACAGTGATATGCATGCACGATTTATGAATTAATACCTACACACTGTTAGTTTGAGTTAGTCCTTTTTCTTCTAACAGGTGATAGTATATGATTATGAAGGGTTGAAAACTAGTCTACCTGACCTCTAAATTATTCTGTCTTCTAGGGTTCAGAACTTCACTTTCTCTCATTTTGTGTTCATATTCCCTCAAAATGAGCTTGTTTAATTAAAATGTTAATCACCTCATTTTTAACCCTGATATATTCTTTTAGCTTCAAATATGAAATTTCCACTTGATGCTTTCATCAGGATCTATCTCTTCATTACATCCCAAACTCAACTCAACTCCTTTGCCCTTCACAGACCTCCCCCAAACTGTACTTCACCCAGTCCCCAGTTATTCAGCGCAAAATTTGTATTGAATTAAATTATATCATGATTCCAAAGCCTGGAAACACAGCATCAAAGAAATCTGAAAAGATGGATGGCATTCAGACAATATTCCAGGGGAAAGGGACTAGGAAATAAATAATTATTTTTATTTCTGCTTACCTAGGCTAAGTGATATCAAAAGAAAGCTAGATAGTAGGAATGAATAACCACAGAGTGGTGTATGTGTGGTGTGTGTGTGTGTGTGTGTGTGTCTGTATGTGTGTATGAGTGTATGTGTGTCTCTGTGTGTGTATGAGTGTGTGTGTGTGTCTGTATGTGTGTATGAGTGTGTGTGTGTATGTGTGTGTATGAGTGTATGTGTGTCTCTGAGTGTGTATGAGTGTGTGTGTGTGTCTGTATGTGTGTGTATGAGTGTAGCTTCCCATTATGACTCTCACACTTCACTGTCTCTGTTTGATCTTAATGTCTCCTATTATCGCTGTTTGGGGGATGAGATATATTATAGCTGCCATTCGGTGAGTTTGAGGAGGGTGTGGAGAGACATGCATTTGTTCAGTTCTCCATTTTCACCTGTAAGTTGAAGAGTGTTCATGGGGCATCTCTATACAATGGTATTCAAGAAGAACCCTGAAAAAAGTGAGGAAATAAGCCATATAAATATCTGAGAGAAGAACATTCCAGATGGAGGGAGCTGTACGTGGAAAGGAGCCTAAATTNGGAGTGTTCTTAATGTTCTCAGGGACAGTGAGCCAGCCCAATGTTACTGAAATGAGGTTGAGAAGTGGAGGAGAAGGAAAGCATTTGAGAAAAGGAAGTTGAAGTGTTGACGAGGGGCAGATCATTTATTAGAGTCCACAGTGAGGATTTTTACTCAGTGAAATGGAAAGCCCTTGAAAAAATTTAAATAGATATTATTAAAATTTTACTTTAAATAAATCACTCTGCTATGATATCCCATAACAAGATAAAGTCAGAAGCAGGGGCACTAATTAGGAGGGTCAGGCAAAAGCTCATGATGCCTTGAGCTAGAAGGACAGCAACAGATTTGTTCAGAAGTGACACGCTCTTATGCTTTGAAGTTAGGGCCACTGGGATTTTACAAGTAGATGGGCCAGGAGAAGAAGCAAGGTTACTCCAAGGTTTTGGCTGCAGCAAAATGGAATTGTAGTGTTGAGATTATAAATACTGCAGATGAAACAGATTCCTTTAGGGCAGGGAAGCATAGGAGCTCAGTTGGATACTAAATTTGAAATAACCACTGAAGCTTGACATGGTTATTGCAGGTGATTTTTGAATCTAAGAGTTTTGTGGTTTGCAGGAGGAGTCACCTGGAAGATAGGAAAGAAAGGAGTGAATGCCCTATTGGAGTGCCTGAGATAGTAACAAGAATCAGGAAGATAGGTGTTGTCGAGTAAAATAATGCTCACAGTTAGACAAAGAAGAGGCATCCAGAGCAGAGTGTGTCTTAGGTATAGATCAGGTAAGTTATCCTTTGCAATCAGCAGCTTGAAGGCTCAAGTTCCAGTAGTTGGGCAGATGTGATTGGGAACATGGAAATCACCTTTGGTTGAAATAGGAAACAAAGGTCACTATTAGCTGAGAAAAATAGAGAGAAGAGAAGTGATGGGGTTGAAAGAAAAGACAAGATAAAGGAAGTTATCAAGGAAAATAAGATAGTGGATTCTTCAGGAAATTCTAGTAGCATTGCACAGCTAGGCTAAACCACTGAAGACTTAGATCATAACGTCAGTCAGCTTGGGCAAACATCTGTATTTCATTGCTCAGGCACAGTTGATGAGTCAATAGAGATTTAGGTTTGACCAGATTCTGGATTTTTCCATGAAAGTTTGATGGAGAGTCACATGGGAATGTAAGGTTATGGTGATGATGGTGGAGAGATGGGATATCTCAGTAAACGTACCTGGTATGTACTCAGTAAACTTACCTAATCACTTGGTTGCTCTAGTCAAAAACCTAAGGATCAGCCTGGGTTCCTCTCTTCAGTTCCCAAAATCCATCACCAGGTCCTACTATCTCCATCAAGATATGTCTAGGTTTTATTATCTTTCTTCTTTCTCCATTCCCACCACGTTAGCCTAGTTGTTTGGCTGCTCTTGGAGTCAATATCTTTACTATCTAACTCACCACTCTCCCTACTCTCCTGACCCACTAATCCATCCTCCACACAACAGCTAGGGGAAGTTCCTGACATCTCAATACATATTCCNNCTGGACATTTGTTTTAACCCAAATCATAGANACATAGGCTCTGCTTATTTCTCCAACCTCTGGTATTGCTTTTTCCCNTTGCTGCTCTATCACAGACACATTGGCCTCTTCTNTGATTTTCCCTTATCTCGGATTGATGAAATACTTTCTTCTTACTTGTGCTGATCTTCCCCAGGGCCCTTCAATTGGCTGCTCTTACTAATAATTCATGTGNTAATCTGATTAGAGTGTAACTGCCCCAGAAAAGATGTCCCAGTGCATTGGATTTGAAGTACATCCAGGGCCAGGCAGTGGTGGCAAATGCCTTTAATTCNAGCACTTGGGAGGTAGAGGCAGGTGGATCTCTGAGTTCAAAGCCAGCCTGGTCTACAGAGCAAGTTGAAGGACAGTCAGGGCTACACAAAGAAACCCTGTCTCTAAAACCTAAAAATTAATTAATTAATTGAAGTATNTCTAGGCATCACACTGCACCATACCATCGTATTTCTNTTAATGCTTAAACAATCTGATTCTATTTTTATGTGTCAAGATATCTGCACACCCATTAGAAGGAGAATGCTGTTTCCANGTGTTTTCTATCCTCAGAGTGATGGTTCTTCCGTTTACCCATCTCAGGAAGTCTACACTTCTAAAAGTCACTCAGGACCCAAGCTCTTTGTGTGTGTGTTATGTCTACCATTAATTGTTGTTGGAAATTGAGACAGATTTTGAAAATATTTCTTTATTTGTTCATTTAAAAGTAACAAAAAACCCAATGTCCTATTAGCATAAACAACATTTTNGGAAGAATAGTNTGCTTTTTAAAAGAGAAAAATATAGAATGGAATTANTGTTCATTTTGCAAAACATGCCTGGTTTGATAGCTGTCTGGATCCTCTTATCTGTATCCACATTCAATCTGTAGTGAAATGTTGCTTCTTCTTGTGTAGCTGTTTCCTCCAGATTGAAACTTTCTCTCCCAGAGGAAAGGCACAGATTCATGAAATTCAAAAAACACTTTTTAAGATTCAAGAAACTCATGAAATTTACAAGACTCCCAAGGCACCTTTCTGAGGCTGTGTAAACAGTAAAAAGTCACTGGAGGAGGGGACACTGTTCAGTGCTGTAGCTGACGGCACATTGTGCAAGGGGACTCTGGTGATGCAGGTTTCCGGAGTTGTAAACCATGCCACGTGCAGCTCTTCAGTGATGCAGCAGTCCGTGTCATCGAGGATCCTGTAGGAAACTCTGACACAGCCAGGCATTGGTGGCGTAGGCTTTAATCCCAGCAAATCAGGGAGCAGAGGCTCTTTGTGAGTTGCAGACTAGCCTGGTCTACACAGTGAGTTCCAAGGCAGCCGGTTACATGGTAAGACTCTGTTTCAAAAAATGAAAAATAAAAAACAAAACAAGAAAAGAAACCCCAGTGAACCTTGTTGGTTCACCAAGCTGGTGTCATTACCTTCTTTATCTGTGATCGATATCCTCTCTCTCCTGCAGGAAATATCACCTAAAACTTGTATTACAACATATAAAGGAAATCTGCTAGGCATGGTGGCATATGCTTGTAATCCACTATTTGAGGTGTTGGAGCAGGAGAATTATGAGTTTGAGGCCAGTCTGGGATATGTAGGGAGGCCNTATCTCAAAAGAACAAATTTTAAAATACCTGACAATAAATGCTTTAGATAACTGCATATATATTCTTTGATAGTATGTGAATGCTCAAAAGAACTGTCATTAAAAGTTACATGCAGTATGGAATCTGAACCATAACAATTAATTTTTATGCATAAATTCATTAGTTGATTTTCATATTTGAATGGGGCTTTTTATCTACCATGATTTTGTGACTTCCTACATCGGCCATTTGGAAAATATTTATTCACTAGTTCACAAAAATTTGAAATGTTGACATANTTATTTTAAAAAAAATACACATTCAGGAAAGTCTTTAAATATTGGAAGCTATCTTGCTCATGGTAATGAATAAAAATCTCCAAAGTTCTATTTTTTACTTGACAGCTTTAAACTTGACTCAATTAAAAATTATTTTTCAGAAAACATTTGCAAAATACCAAAGTCCAATGCCTTAAATTTGTCTGCCAGTTGTTTTTTCACATTGTACTAATGTTCCATGAAACAAATGCTTGCCTCAGCTTTTAGTAACGGCAATTTTTTTTAATGGCAGAGGTGTTTTTCTTAAGATGACTATCATACCAAGCATAATTTCTGTTTTATCGTAAAATTCAAAAAAAGACATACACTTAGGTATTTAGATTTAATAAAATGATTCATTGTTCATTCCAAAGCAAGATTTGTGGTTTGTTTATATATTTTGTTTTGTTTTTTTGAAAAATTCTCACTATTTAGCTCAGGCTGGGCTTGAACTTATGGTATTTCTTTCTTTAGCCTCCTAAGTGCTGGGTTTACAGGCATGTGCTACCATGCCTGGAAATATTCTACAGATGCTCGATCTCTCTCTTCCTCTTTCTCTCTCTCTCTCTCTCTCTCTATATATATATATATATATATAAATGTGTATCCTATCTATGTAGATCCTATACATACATACATACATACATACATACATACATACATACATACGTACGTACATAGTTTTTTAGACAGGGTTTCACCATGTAGCCTTAGCTGGCCTGAAACTCGCTAAGGAGACCAGCTGGCCTCAAACTCGTAGTTATCCACAAGCCTCTGCCTCCTGAGTGCTGAGATTAAAGGTGTATACCACCACACCTTGCTCACCATATTCCTACTAAATGAAACTAATCTTTTAATTACATTTTATTTCTGTCATTACTTTATTTTGCTGGGAGTGCATGTCACTGAAGGATATGTCTACGAGTACAGTTTGGTAGCACTGTGTTGATTCACGTTTGATTAAAAGTGCAGGCGGTCTTCCCACCATTCTTGTTGCACCATCAGTATGAATAGCAACACAGTGGGAAGAGAAAAAAAGTATTTTAGAATTATTATGAATATAATTATTATCTCATAGTTGCTCTGAGGTGGTCTCAGAATCCTAGTCCTTCCTAGAGCACACTAGACCACATGACAGTATAACACCTGTCTCTTATACACATCTAGATGTGTATAAGAGACAGGTATAACACACATTAGGAAGTCTTTATAATTTCTGTAATATAAATAAGGAACTGTGTTATTTTTCTACTTAAGAGTATTATGATTGGGCAACTTCTTGTTTGAAAAGGAATCACCTCTTAGAATTTATTATTTTGCTAGGAGCACTTTGGAAGAGAAAAATAGTTTAATGAACAAAACACATCACTATTCGTGTTTACAGGANCTGTATAGATACTGCACAGATCATATTACACATACCTTTTAGTCTTGAGAGATTTAGAAGCACTACATAAAGGGCATGAACTAACAGAATGTGTACATTAAATTACTGATAATGCTAGCTTTTATAGGGACAACCACATATAAGGTAAGATATCCTATCCCTTTTTGGAGGCAAGTTAAAACCCTGTTAAACAACTTAAAGAAGTCTTGAATAAATTGGGAGTTGCCTTTAGATGGAGTGACTTAAAAATGTAGGTATGTCAGCTACAAGCCTAAGTGTCACTTATAATAGACAAATAAATGANTGTAACAGACCAGGAGTGGACAAGGGACTAACAGCTATGACTATAGAGGTTGTNTCTGGAGTCAATAAAACAGAAAACCTTAGACATATAGGAAAAAAGGTAACATGTAATAATAAATTACAAGGATATAACCTCAATAAGTAAAGANGAAAACTAGGAGTAACTCTTTTACTCA
The DNA here is from genome assembly GCA_001675575.1 of Neotoma lepida. Taxonomy (NCBI): domain Eukaryota; kingdom Metazoa; phylum Chordata; class Mammalia; order Rodentia; family Cricetidae; genus Neotoma; species Neotoma lepida. The sequence continues at coordinate 69,084 of LZPO01087343.1, read as the reverse complement.
ATTTTACCCTCACTCCGCTGAGGAGAACCGCCCAGTTCAGTATCACAGAACGTGGATAAGGAACCAGAGCCTCTTCTCATTTGCTCACTACCATTTTGGAGAGCGATCTGACAAAATAATTGCCCAAGTTATGAATGACTCCCTGATCACACTCTGACAGGAAAAAGAAAGAAAACNAAGCACATAAAACAATAATAGTCTTCACACCACAGTCTGTGAGAACAGGGAATTTGAAACAACCTCTCATCCCATNACTAAAGGAACAAACAGAAAGGAAGACATGCTGTATATCACTGAAGGCTACAAAACTGTGAGAAATAACCAAGACCTTATAGACACAACGCTTTATGGAAATGACAAAAAGAACAATAAATTATATTTAAGTTACTTGAAAATATATTCACAAAAAGTATACTGTGATAATATTTTGTTTGTGCTCTAACAAATAAGGCTTGCCTGGAGATCAGAGGGCAGAGCTAGCCACTAGTTAACCATAGAGGGCAGGCAGTGGTAGCACATACTTTTAATCCCAGCACGTGGGAGTAGTTAGCATGAAGATCAGGAGTTCAAGGCCACCCTGGGCTACAAGAGATTGATACAGTCTAAAAGAGAAATAGAGCCAGGCAGTGGAGGCTCACGCCTTTAATCCTAGTACTAGGGAGGATCACGCCTTTGATCCCAGTGCATGGAAAGCTCACATCTTTAATTCTAGCGTTAGGGAGGTGGAGACAGTAATATAAGGTGGAAGGAGACAGGAGCTCAGCTCCCCATCCATCTGACGATTCCTAGAGGTAAGAAGCCTGTCTAGTGGTTAGCGTCTTTCCTTCTCTGATCCTTCAGCATTTACCCTGATATCTGACTCTGGGTTTTATTATTAAGATCAATTAGAATTTGCACTACAGAATACCACATTATTTTCAAAAGTACACACAAATTCATGGGTATTTATACAAGTACTACAGAAGTTACCTGCTTTGGTACAAGCTTATTAACTAGAATACATCAACTTAAAATACTGTAGAATAGTAATACATTCACATGGTTTGCGTATTTTGATAAAAATAATTAGGAAAAACTCCTACCTCTTCTATGTTAGTTAAGAGAACTAGCCAGAGAGTTTTTGAAAGAAGATCCCAGGAATTTAGCCCCTCTAGTTCTGTGACTGCACGCATCTTCTCTTGACCAAACAAAACTGATTTGTGCCCATTTTTCTTTGGAAAAGTCATTAACAAAGGAGACTCCATGCATGTCTTTTGATAGTCTATTTTAGTCTTTAACAAACAACTCTACCAGTAAATTCTTTCTCATATCTATACTATATCTCTATAATAATTTTCATGTTACTTTTCAAAGAACAGAAAGAAAAATAGTTGTATAAGTTACTCTTCTGTTGCTGCAATAAAACACCCTAACCAAGACAATATAAAGAAAGAAGAGTTTATTTGACTTTCCCTACCATAAGGGTTAGATCCATAATGGCAGAGACAGCATGGCAGCAAGTGGCAGGCATGGCCACTGGAGCAGGANGTTGAGACCTCGCATCCACAACTGCAAGGACAAAGCAGAGAGAGAGCAATTAGAAACAGCACAACTTTTAAAATTTCCAAAGCCTGCCTCCTGTGACCTACTTCCTCCAACAAGGCCATACCTCCTAACCTTCCCCATACAGTGCCACCAAATGTTCAGATACATGAGCCTATGGAGGACATTCTCAAGCCACCACACTGATCTACCTTTTTCTTATGATGATGATTTAAGTATTAAGAGGCAGTTATTGTCTCCAGACTAAAGAATTCCCACTCTCAGCCCATCTTTTCTTGTGGGTCTTATCTACTCAACACACCAATCATATTATTAATCTGCTCTGAATTTGTCCACTTCATGACACCTTTANCAAGATGAGGAGACATAAACTGGTTGTAATGATAACTCAACAATGGCCTGAAGTATGTCTAATTTAGAGAGCAATTATTTCCAACTGAGGTTCCTACTAGTCCTCAACTCATGAGGATGTTGTTCTGTAATCTGTGAATATGTGTTGCTCTGATTGGTTGATAAATAAAATGCTGATTAGTCAGTAGCCAGGCAGGAAGTATAGGNGGAATAAGCAGACAAGGAGAATTCTGGGAAGAGAAAGGCTGACTCAGGAGATGCCAGTCAGCTGCCCAAGGAGCAACATGTAATGGGACACAGGTAAAGCCACAGAATGCATGGCGACATATAGATTAATAGAAATGGGCTGAGTTTAAGTGTAAGAGCTAGTCAGTAATAAGCCTGAGCTAATGGCCAAGCAGTTATAATTAATATAAGCCTCTGAGTAATCATTTTATAAGCGGCTGTGGGACCGTGGAGCCTGGCGGGACCCAGACGAAACTTTCTCCTACACTCATCCTTTTTCTTTGTAAGTCTTAGCAACAATGGCTTATATGTACAAAAGTTACTATTAGAGAGCATTGCCTTATTTAACCTTCCAACATCTCNGTAATGATAGATAGGATTTCATGGTTTTCTCTGCATGGGTGAGTAATATGAACCTAAAGAGATTAAGGTAATTTGCCTGTGGTCATTTAGCTACTAGGTGCTGGAGGTAGAGCGTCTTAGTCTAAGCATATAGGAAGCACACAAACAGCCTGAATGGAAGACAGTACAGAGTAAGAGAAAGAGTGCAGTTTGCAGCCAGAGAACATGCATTTTGACTCTAGCTTTGCCACTGGCAGTCACATGACCATATAGCAATAATAGGATTGATATCAACATTATGATGAAAGTGCAATGAAGTGTATGAACTCTGATTTCTGTATTCTCCTTGTTCTGATNACATAAACAGATCTGATTTTAAAAATGTGTTCCAAAATAATTTCCACTTGCCTTTTCTGCTCCCACACCACCAATTTATTCTTTTTGAAATATATTTCTTATTATTATTTGCTTGGTTTTTCTTCCTTTTTCTCCTATGGCAAAATTTCTCAGCTACTCTAATGTTTTGGAAATTTGTTAACAAAATTATGAAAGTCAGGAAACCTTCACTCTGTGTTGTGTGAGAAAACCTTTCCTGGGGAGACACAATACACACACAATACACATCTCTTCACCTAGATAGGGGACCCACAACAGACCAAAGCCTGGATACCACCAAAGTCCAACTTGGTGAACCAATTAGTTTTANTGATGTTTACTTACAGGAATATGGATGAGGGGTTGTTTACAGGAGCATAAACGACTCAGAGACAACTGCATCACCAAAGCCNATTCTAGCATGCATGACAGCTCACAAAGCTGAGAACCTGGGNTACNCCNCACAGCCTACAGGCAGCTCAACAGGTTGGAGACGTCTTTCCACGGGCCTCAGTAGCTCTAACCCTCTTCCAAGCAGCTTGGCTGGTTTCTGCTTCTTCCAGACAGTTGGTCTGGCCTCAAAGTCTTTGCAGCTTGACTAGGTTTAAGAGTCTTCTTTGCAGCTTGGCTTTGCTCCCCTGAGGGAGCAGCTTTTATTGCTTTTATTGCTTACTCTGGCATGGAGGGGTCTAGTGAATCTGGTCAACTTCAGGGACTTCCTGAAACTATTTTGAGTCATTTACTTTCTGTCTTAAAGAATTTGCCTGCAGAATGGAATGTTTCAATATCAGAGGAAATNGTTAACACCGCACACTGCCCTTTTCATCCTTCTTTAGACTNTATCATTAGGCTGCTTTCAAAATACTTATGAAAGTCAAAATAGAAAAACATCAAATATTCATATTCCCTTTTGCTTGTGGGTATTTTGTTATTATTTTTGTTGTTGGTTGGTTGGTTACTGTTCAGAAACAAGGTTTTACTCTCTATGCCAGGCTGGCCATGAACTTACTATGTAGCCAGGACTTATCTAAAACTCAAAATCCTCCTGATTCTTCCTCTGGGAGTGCTGAGATTAGGTGTGTGCCATCACAAAAGGGCCGCTGGTGTTTTTGAGTGGTGAAAGGGAGCAGATAATTACTGTGTTGAGTTAAAATATTTTCATAACAATGCCATTTTTGCAAACCCTTTGACTATTTAGAGTTAGCATTGCAGGGCAAATTTTAGAAGATGTCAATGGTGCACTGTTGCAGTACCTTCACTGATTACATGTAATCATGGTGCTAGTACCCCTAGATTTTTCCCACCTACAATGCCACTGAGTTTTTCTGGATGGTTGATAAATAATGTATTGATTTTTTGCAATGTAGGAGATATCTGTAAATGGTCTGCCTCACACTCCTCTTCTAGAAAATGCTAGTTTCCTGCCCATATAACTAATATTAGCCTTCCTCTATGTTTCCAGTTTCCCATAACTTAACTGTACCTTTCCCAAACTTACAATTTGGCTGTTCAACACTTTCTTCAATTACAAGAGCCAATTTAATTCTCCTGTTTCCTGAGTGTGGTAGAGTTGATATCTCTCTATTACCACCTAATACCTGTTAAAACTGAAGTTTACACAGGTAAGGTATCTGTCAGGTGGACAGTTAACAGGTCAGGTGGGAAAGCCTAGAGCAGGAGTGAATGGCTGAGCTAAAAAACAAACAAACAAACAATCAAACATACATACAAAAAACCATGGATTTGGGGGTATGGAGAGATGGCTNAGTATTTAAGGGTGCATATTGCTCTTACATAGGACCTGAGTTTGGTTACCAACACCCAAGCTGGGCAACTCACAATTACCTATGATTCCAGTTTCAGGGGAATCCAATCCCTTTGACCTAGCACCTGTACTCATATGACATACCCCCCACAGAGACACATATAATTATAAATAAAGTACACCTTTTAAAAAATGCGTTATGATGGCTGAACAGGTGGCTCAGAAGTTAAGAGCACATATTGCTCTTGCAGAAGACCCAAGTTCAATTCCTAGCACTCACATTGTCGGTTGACTCACAATTACTCTTAACTTCAGCTCCCAGGGGAATCCAGTACCTCTGACCTGGGTAGCTGTACTCACATGTAATACCCACACACAAGCACAGACACACAGAGAGACACATACACACACAGGCACATACACACACACCAATTAAAAATAATAAAAATGAATCTTTAAAAAAAAAGATACCTTATTAGAATTTTCAAGCATTTTACCTAGTGGGCATGACAGAACTCATAATCGAGGCAAAAGCAACCAAGACCCGAGAGAAAGAGCAAGTGAACTGATGGCTGCCTCTGAGTTAAGTAAGGATGCTGTGCCATGTAGCCTTGCAGATGCCATCAGTTATGCTGTAGATATTTAGTGATGCTTCAGGTCTTTCATCCTTTCAATGTGCTGCCCTTGCTCTAACATCCAAAAGTATGACCTGAGGATTCAGAATGATATTCAGGAAAGTTAAGACATACTGTATTTTCTCAGTTCTGGGTCCTTTACACTTCACAGTTAGTACATCTAATATTGATTATGTTACAGTGATGTTTACTTACAAACTCATCAGCTATCTAGGGAAGCAGGAATCCATTGTCACTCTATCCATGTGCAAACCTGTGTGTACAAAGAATCTGTTATCTGATGTTAAATTCTGAGGTTTAATTGGGATCTTGCTTATGAGATAAAAACCTTTCATTAAAGCACTGGATAGCTATCCATCCAGCTGGCTTTTTAGAAAAGCAGTTTTTAATTTACAAAAAAAAAAAGTGTGGCTTTAGCCAAAAGGATATGCACAGGAAAAGAAACAAAACAAAAGCAAAAACACTGCTGTTTCTCAGATGCATAGAAATTCTAACAGGCCAAAGGGAACTGAAGAGATCAAGGTTTAAGCATGGATTATGGACATGCCACAGGTTATAGTGGTGTCACAACTGACAATAGCCTAACACTATTCTGAAAAATTCTTAAATATCACACATACATATTTACTCTTAGGTTATGATTTACTACTGAAAGAAAAAAGTATGTAACCACGTTGATAAGATAAAATTCTTGGCAGTTAAAATAAAGAATCATTTACCTCATTCCTCCTTCCCCATCTCCTAAAACTACTCTAAGATGGATGAGATCATCAAAATTGCTAGCAACAAGCACTGGGCCAAGCTGCTGGAGTCCAGTTGAAGAGAGGGAGGAGGGATTGTATGAGTACACAGGTCAAGATCATGATGGGGAAACCCAGAGACAGCTGACCTGAGCTAGTTGAAGCTCACTGACTCTAGACAGCTGGGGAACCTGCATGGGACNGAACTAGGTCCTCTGAATATGGGTGACAGTTGTGTGGCTTGGGTAGTATGTGGGGCCACTGGCAGTGGGACCAGGATTTATCCCTAGTGCATGAACTGGCTTTTTGGAGCCCATTCCCTATGGAGGGATGCCTTGCTCAGCCTCGATACAGGCGGGGAGGGGCTTGGTCCTACCTCAACTTGATATACCAGACTTTGTTGACTCCCCATGGGAGGCTTTACCCTCTCTGAGGAGTGAATGGGGGATGGGGTGGGAGGAAGGTGGGGTGTGAGCAGGAGTAGAGGAGGGAGGGAGAACTGTGGTTGGTATGTAAAATGGAAAAAAAAAACCTTAAATAAAAAGAAATTGCTAGCAACATGCAATTCAGGGATCCATGTGTGATATGTGCTTCTACCAGTTCATTAGCTGTGACTAGATTTTTTTTCCAAATAAATATACAGTTTAAAAGTTTCAAATTAAGTATAGAAAGCTCAACTGAATTGTTTAATGACTAATTCTCTTTTCTTTATGAAAACTTGCAGACCATCATTAATTCATGCATGATGTTGATTGAAGACTAAGTAAGATTTTGCTACTATATTTAATTTTTAAAATATTTTACAGAAGAGAGCTCTTCAAAGTTTTTGTGAGAAGTTTCTACCAGGAAGTATACTAAAAGCAACTGGTTCCAGGGCAGTGGTGGCACCAGCACTCAGAAGGCAGAGGCAGGCCAGCCTGGTCTACAAAGTGAGTTCCAGTACGGCTAGGGCTGTTACACAGAGAAGCTCTGTCTCGAAAAACCAAACCAAANCAAAACAAAAAAAGCCACTGGTAATGTTGAAGANGTTCCCTTGCCACTTTAAAGGCTCATTTTCAACTCTCATAGAAATTAGGGGCTAATTGGGATTGAAATGAGCCAAAATGTCCAAACATCTGTATGATTCAGTTCTGTAAAGGCTGAAAATTATGTGCTTTGAGGCTCATGATAACTGAAATGGCAAGATAAGTAATAAATCTATAGCAGATTTAGCTAGACAAGTCTCTATATACTCTTTTATTCTGGTATCAATTGAACTGATAGAGAATATACAATTGATTTCTTTCTTTCTTTCTTTTTTTCTTTCTTTCTTTCTTTCTTTCTTTCTTTCTTTCTTTCTTTCTTTCTTTTTTTGGCTGATAATAACATTTAATATTTTACCTCAGGTCAAAAAGAAATACATCTATAAAGCTTGCTCTTAAGAGTGTTTTGTTGTTTCCGATTAGGGCATATGTGCACTGTGATGANATCCAGTAGTTTTAAACAACTCACCTGCACTGAACCGGATCCAGAAGTACATAAAGCACATGAATCTTACTATTGATACCACGGTCCACCTTATATGGGTTATTCTGTATCACAATGAGACTGGCCATTAAAAAGGTTAAGTCCAAGGTCATTCAGCAGCTTAGCAGTGAGGTGAGAAAGCATATTCAGTTTGTAGCTAGAACCCCACCCTCCCCTTCCTGGCATGACTCTAGTGGCAATCANGAGAGCCTTAGGCTAGACCCTCTATCTAGGGACACCCTGGGGTAAGATGGGCAGGGACCAGGGGAAAATCTATTCCAAATGAAGCTTTTGTTTGAAGAGGATTGCTCCCAGCACGGGTCTCTGAAAATAAAGGTGNGAGGCCCAGCACAAACTTCTCCAGCCTCTGGAGTAGTAAGGAAAACAGTTAATGCGAAATCCTGAACAACTTTGAATGCGTGGATTTTGTAAAGGGACACAAAGAGTAGTAACTATTCCCAGTAGGAGTCCAAGTGGCATAATCTCCTGTGTTTTCCAGTCTAAGAAGCTGCTATTGTCAAACAATGCTGACTTTTATCTTAGGACAAGGTCCCAAAGAGGGTGGTGTCCAAGCCAGGGCCCAGTGACCTCCTTATACTATGAAGGACAGAGGCCAAGCCCAGACTCAGGGCCCCATGACTAAAGTACCTTATTCTGCAACTTTAGACAAGCCCCTAGGCATCATCCAGGTCACTGCTGGCATCGTTTGGCGCTGTATTTAATCATAGTAAACATTTTCCTCCATTAAACTGCAAGAATTTTAATATAATTGCCTCTCTTTAAGGTTTTTAGATTTTTCTTTCTTTTTTTCTTTTTGGTTTTTCAAGATAGGGTTTCTCTGGGTAGTCTTGGCTATCCTGGAACTCACTCTATGGCCTTGAGCTCAGAGATCAGCCTGCCTCCGCCTCCTGAGTGCTGGGATTAAAGGCATGTGCCACCACTGCCTGGCTTTTTAGATTTTTCTAAGACTTGCCTTATAATAGACATTATTATCATATATATTTTATGATGATACAATCAATATGTATTTATTGATGAAATATCCACTAATAAAAATCATATCTGATACANAAATAAGTATTTTCCAAAGTCTTGTGGTTCTGTGTCTACAGAAATCTTTCCTTCTGAAATGATATAAATGACTCACTTTAGTTACCTTATTTGCTAATTTTTTTTTTTTTAACTAAAGAATCGTGGAGAGCGAGGCATGTCAGCATCTCAGTGTTCACAGCAGCAATGTATGGATAAGTAATGTGCCAATCACATCTGGGCAGAGACCAGCCAGATCTTTTCCCTTCTGTTCTGGACTTCTCTGTAAGTGCTCTTGAGCTGACAGATGACAGAATTCATCTTGATCACTAAGAGCTTATGAGAAAGGGACTCTTAATGAAAAACCACTGGATTTCTATCACTGAAATAATTCACAATAAAATTATCAAGTTATGCCAGATTATAAGGCAGGAAAAGAAAGAGAAAACAAAACTCTACAGAGTTAATAAAATCTGTCTAAAACAAATGATAAACTTTTCTTCTTTGAGCTGCTTATACCCTCCCCCCATATTAAAGCATTATGTTACTATAGAGCAAAACATTTAATTGATTTCTAGCCCATGTTGTAACAGGGTTGAGATTTTTTTTTTTTAATTTTAGAATCTACCACTTAACTGAATTCCATTGCCTGCCTAGGACTTGTGTTCTAGGTCAAGAATACATAGTTCTTTTCTTTTAATCTTTCATATTTTTGTTTGTATGAATAATTATTTCCTAACATGTCAATGTTAATGTGTTCTTTTGTAAGGCAAAATTTTATCATATAAATACACTTAATTTTTAAAAAGTAATTGAATACTTTTATTTATTAGGGCTCTAGCAAGAAGCATCATGGAAATTGTAGTTTGATACCAACAGATCAGTTTCAACTCCTTTGATCTGCTTAGGTTTCAGAAATGGATCTTAAAATAGTAGTTATATCATGCTAAGTTCTACAACTTGCTATTGCCACCTGTGCAACCAAATGCCTACCACTATTCAAGGAAAGCCACATGCCAGCAAGACCAAATCATATCATCCCTGTCACTAATATCATATCCATAAATAAATAAAGCATATTACTAGCATATCTTACAANCACATATTACTTTTNAGACTATAATTGCTGGTACTAAATCTTTCTTCTTTTCTCATCCTGACATTTTATATTGATATTACANAGAGAGTTTCCTTTCAAGGGAAAAATACTTCACCCAATGATTATAATGGACAAAGTTAGTGATAGTTAAGTTTAGAAAATACATAAGGACAGTCTCTTATCAGTAAAA
>LZPO01087343.1:25907-36350 GCA_001675575.1 Neotoma lepida | reverse complement strand
TTTACTCTATTAAAAGAGCTGTAGTTTGCCTACACTGATAGAAGCTGTTTGTATGAGTGTACTGAATAGTCAGTTACAGCAGGGCCCATCGAGCAGTTGAAATTTCGACAATACTTTGAAAAAAATGGTTTTTTGAGNCGTTTGTGACTGCTTGAGGTAGATGTAATTCCTCGTGTCGTCAGGGCTGTAGTGATTAAGCAGTTTTAGTAGTTCAGAATAATGTCTTCTGTGGGGTGACATGATTCTGATAGCTTTGGTTTGGTTTTGAATAGAATTCNCATAGCTTTTGTGTGCATATCTTGTGATTTAACATACACGATTGATTACTACGTGGTTGTTTAGGCTTGAGAAACCTAATGGAGACTTTTATTTCCATGCCTAAAGTTAGTTTCAAGTAGAGNTTTAGGGTAGTTCACTATAACTTGGGCCAATCCCAAAGTGATTGGGATTTGAAGTAAACTCCAAGGTTTACTACTTGCAATGTTTTAAGTTTTTAGCTTTATAATTTTTGGCAGAAATCTTAATTTCTGTGTCTTCCTTGCTGTTTAAGAAAAAATAATTCTAAAAATACTGTCACAAAGATACAGCATGTTTTACCAAACTCAGTTTTCCTTTCTAAAAATTCCACAAACTCCAAATCACTAAAAACTGCTGTCTTTTTAACTTTAACCAAGAGACCTTAAGTAATACTATGTTTTTTGATTGAAGCAACTAACAGTGTTTGACAAAATAACGGGAATGGCTAATCTGTGGGGATATCATTTTGTTNGTCCAGTGAAAACACTACTGCAGGTTCAGATTTAGACCTAATTTAATTTTAGAGGGGGTTCTCATTGGCTCAAATATTAGTAAAATGAGCTATTCATAGTTTTTCCAGTTTCTTAAATTGTCTTTGTTAGTGTGTTATTTATCAAGAGCCACATGTTTTGCATGAAGGTGGTTTTTCTTGCTTGAAGAGTTTTTTTTTAAATCTCTACAGTCAACGATGGCTTTCCTCTTAAGACAGGTAAAAATTCTTACTGGAACTTGGAGTTGATTCTTGCTCTTCTCTTTCCTCAGCATTTACTGTCTGCTGGATGCAAGGCACCCTTTGAAGTGCTTCTGTATCCATCAAACTAGATGCTGAGATGTGTGAGAATATGGTTTATCTTTATCTCACTTTAATTGCAATTTTAGTTAAAAACATTTTGATTGCCAGCTTTCTGAGCACATTAGTAGATATGAAAATTTTATGTTTTGGTAAACACATGCAAAGTCTCTTGTATATTCTGTTGTCTTAATTTAATCTCATGGCTTAAAAGTTTTACTTTTTGTACATTAAATTGAATTAACAAAAATTGTTTTAAAATTATTTGGTGNGTGAAAATGTAGTTTCAGTAGTTTCTACTTCTACCTGGAAATGGTTTGTTGGTGTATTAATCGAGAAACTNAACAGTATTTTAAGTGGAAAAATTAATGTGAAATTGAATTTTCTAGAAAATCTTTAGGAAGGAGATGTACATTTGTACTTAATGAGTTTAAAAATAAGTGTTGATCAGCATTGATAGTCAATGAATAGAATTGCAATGATTCAGTTTTGGTCCAGAGGAAAATGGAGTGTTTAGTGCAGTTTTGAAAGTTTTGTAAGTTAAAAGTAAAATTGATATTTATATGTGACTGAAAAAGGGGATTCTCACAGGCTGAGAATTTTGTCTTTGCTATTAAGAATGTGATGGATTATTATCTGGGCGAACACTTAAAATGTTCTTTTAAAAGTGAGTGGAATTTAATAGGATATTAAAATTGTTTTGAGGACTGATTTAAGTTTATTCAGAGTTTATATTTGCTAACCTGTAATTTTTTTTAAGGTAAAGGATATTTTTCAAGTATTCTTCAGAATTCTTTTAAATGAAGCCAAGTATTAAGCCAAAAAAAGTATTTATTTATTTATTTTAAGCATAGGCTTGCCTTGAACTGTCTATNTAGCTGAGGTTGACCTTGAATTTCTGACGTTTCTGCTTCCACTCAAAGAATGCTGGGATTACCGAGTGGTTTATGCAGTGCTAGGAAATGAACCAAGGAGCTCTCTGTGCATGCTTGATAAGCACTTCACAATTGAGCTAGCTACATCTTCAGTCCAGCCAAATTTCTATAGAATAAGAGGTCTTTTTTTTTTTTTGGACAGTATTTTCAGTTTTTTTTCCTGTGGGATTTCACTTATCCCAAGGTGGTCTGACTGTAGCCATACAGTCAGCTGTCCTCTGTCTTCTGCCTCAGCTTCCCAAGTGTTGGGATTATAGGCATGAGCCACCTGGCTCATTTCTTAACTCATGTATTTGAATTTGTTGGTTTTTTTAGTTCTGCTTCCTAGTTGTCTCCTAAATTAGTCCTGACTGCTATTTTATTAGATATTAAAGCAGATTATTAANGCATTTTCACCAGACTCGGGATGCTTTGATTACATTATTTCTTACAAGTTATTTCTTCTTTTCACTTGAGTTAATGTTTTGCTAATTTGTTAATGATATTATTTTGCTTTTTAAAAAATCATAATTTTCTTTCCTTAAACTGATTGCATCTTACTAGATACCTTTTTGTCAAAGTGAAAGAATTAGAAGTCAGGAGATGTGGTTTGTGGTTTTAAACCCTGGTGATAGCTTGCAGGTGATATGGGCAAACTATAATTTCTCTTGTCTTGACTATTTGTAACCATATGTAAAAGCATGGATTGAAAACTATCTGGAAGTATGATTTTGNGTTAGAAATAGCAGTGCATTGTTTTAAGTTCTTAGCATTCCCTTCTTTGAGTTTAGTTTTCCAAAATGGAAAAATAAGCCTATAGAAATCATGCCAATTTGGAAGTTGAATAAACCCTTTTCATAGTACCATTCTTTCGTGGTCATCCTACTTTAGTATTCTGTTGCTCTGATAAAAATCTCCATGAAAAGCAACTTANGGAGGAAAGGGTTATTTCATTCTAGAACTCCCAGGTCAAAGTCTATCCCTGAGGTATGTTGGAGGAACTCACGTCAAAAACCTAGAGGCAGGTACTGAAGCAGAGGCCATGGAAGATGCCGCTTATTGACTTACTTCCCTGGCTTCCTTAGCTACTTTTCTTAGGCAGCTTAGGCTGGACACCACCCACAGTGAGCTAGACCCTTACCAGTGCATGGCCACATGCTGCTTGGAGGCAGTTCTTCTGTTTGGGTTCCCTCTTCCCAGGTGTGTCAAGTTGATGACTGAGTTACTACAATACCATTCTTGTAAGGATGAAGGTTTTTGAGATAGTAGCCAAATTGTAGAATACTTCTTTATTGCTGTATAATTATTACTGTATTTTTTCACTTTGGTTTAAGTAAGTTATTAATTAGTAGCTTCAAATTCAGAGATGAATACAGGGACCATGAATAGAATTTACTTAAGTATATGTTTTAGGTATACATGTATTTAGACTATGCTGATAAAAGTGAAAGTCATGGAATTAAACTTAGAGGTCCACTTAAAGAAAGTGATAGCATTTGAGATGTCCTTCAACTAGGAGGTCCTGGGCTGTAGTAAGATACTTTGAAGACTTGTATAACTCTTGTCCAGGTTGAAAGAGAGCATACGAGGATGTATATATGTATTGGTAGCATTACAAGGCTTTTGTGGGGATTTTTCTCCTTCATTTTTAAATTCTTTGACAGTTTTTATACGTAATGAATTTTAGCTGTCCCCTTTTAAGAGTTTCAATTAAATAATAATCTTAGCTTGGTAGTTCATAAAATTGGATGTTTAAAATGACTTGCAGTTATAATTAGGGATAAAATGTATTAGGTAAAAAGGAAATAGTATGTGCTAAAGGACTGAAACTTCATCTCTTTTTTATATATGCAATTATTCTGTTGGTACTTAGTATTATTTTTTAAAAGTTGGATTCATTTATAAAATTTATGTGTACTTGTGAGTGTGAGTCTTTATGCATGTGTGATTGTGGAGGTCAGGACAACCCTCAGGTATCTCCTTCCTTCCTTCCTTCCTTCCTTCCTTCCTTCCTTCCTTCCTTCCTTCCTTTTTTTTCCCAGATAGTTTCACTGATCTACAACTCCCTTAGTTAATTAGGCGAGTCTGACTGTACCAAGGATCCATCTACCTGTTTGTCTTTCCAGAGCTAGAATTAATTACAAGTGTGAATGCCTGGTATTTTTTTAACATGGGTTCTGGGGACCAAACCCAAGCACTTAACCGATCTTATCCCCCAGCCCTATAAATTTTTAAATGAAATAAATCCACATTAGAGCCTTAATACTCACATTGCAAAGTGATGTGGCATAAAGGGGTAGTGGAATTGACTGCATGGTGGTGGTTTCTATGACTGAGACAGGAATATCGAAGGCATCCATTTATTTGCTAATCTCTAAAATGGTCTGATGATGAGAAATCAACCTTAAAAGGCTGGAGTGGTCATTGGTATAGGGTTTGGATTTGCTCTTGGCAACCATAGTGACAGTAGTAAAGGTTGTATAACTGTGGCGGTGTAAAGTTTTCCATAGGGAAAGCATTTCTGTTTGAGATACAAGTACTCATAACTTTCTTAGCCTAGCAATGCTTTATAAAAAAAAAAAAAAGCTACTTTAAAACTTTAGAAAGTACTGCTAATACACCTTTTAGACTTGAGGATGAAATGACCCTAAGAAATAGAAAAAAGATCAGTGAATGTAAAATAAATAATTTCTTAGGTATTATGGATAGGTCTGTAGACAAATTTTGCTGTTAATTTTGCTGTGACTTTCTGTGAGACAGCAAACATTAAATGTTTGGATGGTTGAGTTATCTTGAACTGAGGCTGGAGTTATAGCTCCTATGTGTGGTCAAGCACTTGCTTAGTGTGANTGACGTCCTACCTGGGTTTGATTCCCAGTGCTGAGAGAAGGAAAAACAATAAAAAAATGAAGAAGAGAAAAGTAAAAATCCTGAACTCATTAAAGACGGCATGAAGCTTTTTCTTTTAGTGAAGATTGTACGGTACTTTGGAATAGGTAAAGAGAGACTGGGTGTTAACATTGACTTCTTTTATTCAGAAGTTTGTGGAATTTAAAGCCAGAGTAGTTTGTGAAAATTGTCTCATGTGTTGTTCTTAGACTATTTAAAAATGTGTTCCAAGCAATTTAATAATTCCAAATTTGCATTATTCTTAGGGTTAGCTTTAGGTTAAATAAATACTGTCAAGTTTTTAATCCATTTAGAGGTTCTTGGTTAAGATCGCCTGCACATCTGGAAATTCTTTACCTCCAGGCCTTTTTCTCTGTCCCAAGTTTTGTGACTGTCTACCTGTTCCTGGAGAGCTTGAACACATGGGCAGTTTATTTTGAGCAGTACCTAGTCTAATGGGCGAATTTGTTCTTAGGAGTAGTTTTCTTATGTGTATTTTAGGATTCTCAGAACAATATGTTAATGTTAACTACCTGGCCTTGAGTTAGCAGACAAAATAACTTCCTAGTTTATTTTTTTATTGACTTTAGGAAGATCAGGCATTATATGAGTATATCGGTCATAAAAAACTTATCATCTAATTAGGAATTTCAAGTTGCTTTTGTAATTATATCTAAAAGTGGTAAGGGCTGTCAAGTTGAGGAAACTTAAATTACCATGTTTTCAGTTTCATACTTGGAGAGGATGCTTTGGTGACATGAACAATTCATGAAAATTAATAAATTTCTTTGAAAAATTTTTTGAGAATCCATTTTGAAGAATTAATATGTGAAAGTGAAAGTTAATAAATTTGCAATTAATAAGGTATTAAGCATGTGTATTATACAAAGGTGTAAGTATGATACGGGGAAAATTAAATTTTTATTTATGGNATTTGAGAATGTAAGATATTGTAAGTCNAAAACAATAATAGAGAACAATAATTTATGTACCTTTGAGAACTTGATTATGCATAAGAGGCAGTCATTGCTTGTCTCTAAGCCTACGTTTAGTTACTCAGTACACATGCATGTGCAGTCTTTGAGCTTTCATGGATGGTTGGACGAGAAGTTTTTGATATTAAGGAAATCTAAGCAGCAATGCAGTTTGGTATATCTTCTGCTTAGTTTAAAATGAAACTAATGAGATTTGTNGTGTAAGTTATCCATGGCATTACAGGTGATGGTAGCATGTTACAGAGGCAGTACCAAAGAGTGCATGGATTCTGCCACAGTTGACATGACATCCTGGGTTTCTGTCATGGGCGGAGAGCATATATATAATTTAGGCAGGGTTATAGTGTAATAATGCAAGAAGTTACTACTGTGAGCTGAATCAGTTGACTTTAGTTTACTTTTGGAATGCAGGAACACCAGTTTGTAGGCAGCTTGGTGAAACACATGTCTGAAACTTCACTCTATCTCTAGTTGTTAGGTGATAGTTATTTTGAGTACTGGAAACTAAAACATAACTAAAAATGAAACTGGTTGTTAGTATTATTTACATTGATACTTTTAAGAATAAGCTATTTAAGGACTTTTCCCCCTATCTTTTCATTAGAAAGTATCTTTATCAGATTTATAAATTTGGGTTTTGAATTATACTCACATATTTGAAAGAGAATTTATTGTACATAGCAAATACTTGATTTTAAAAACTCAGTGTGTTACTCTATGAATAGAGCACCCCACTTTGCTGTAGGGAAGAATCTGAAGAGGGTTTTTTTTTTTGAAGCAAAACAATCAGATTTGAAGGAAATAAATTTGAAGATACTTGTATTGCCATTTTCTTTAACTGACAGGCATTGTATTGATAACATCAACTGAATTATCTAAATGTGTTCTTATGGTTGACTGAATTCTTGAGGAGAGGCATTCACGGTGTGCTTATTTCCAAGTACCTCGTAAGTAGACCTCCCAGGTTAATTTTGATGTTTGGCAAGGTTCTGTGTTAATTGTTAAGCATCTTACAAGGAAATGATGAAAATTTAAGAATTCTCAAATTAGTTAACCTAACTTAGAAAATTTGATTTATAGATTCTATTAAGTTTTTAATGCTCAAGCTTGTGTAATTATTGGGGAAAACTAAAGTTTTGAGAAGGCAACAGTACTTACTATAAACAGTGTTGAAATCTGGAGCCCTGGACTTGATTAATTTGTCTCTTATTTTCTGAAGATAAATCCTTGAACAAATTTACCTTTTCTTTACCTNTGACATAGGTAGAGTTTCCTTGGATTTGTTTGCAAATCTTTAATCTTCATAAAGATTAGATTTTGAAAAAATAGTTGGCACCAACATGTTTTTCTGGGGAGAAGCTTAGAAAATGCATACTAGCTTTAAAGATGATAGATAAAATTTAACGCATACTTCAAAAATCATAACAGCTTATAAATTTGGAAGTTTTGAAACTTAGTTTTAAAGTTTTGGAGTTTTTATGATTAGGCTTATAAACAGTGAATATGTTTTTTGTAATTTTTTTAAATCTAGAATAGTTGGAAAAATGAGAGTTGTATTCCATTCGACTGGCCTTTTATAATGCAAAATATAGAGAGCAGAAGTAACCAGCCATTTTGATCTGACAGAGTTTGTTGGTCTAGTCACATAGAAGAATGAATGTGAAGTGAATATTTTAATTAAAACATTAGTGCTGAACATTGAACTTCATTTTCATAANTACCAATTTGCTAAAAGAAAGGACATTTTTAGGTCANCATAAGCAAACCAAGTAATTGGAATGTGTCTATGGAGCTAATCTCACAAGGAAAATTCACTGGATTTTATAATGATTTACAATATCATTCCTGTGTATATGTCATAAAACTAGAAGGGAAACTGACAGGGAGGATAAAAGGGACTAATGGGAGTGGAGAGGGATGAGAAGTGGCAGGTAGNAGGCCTGGGGAGAAATATACCCAATGTGCAGTATATACTTGTATGAAAGTTTAACAAAGATACCCCGAACAATTTCCTGAATTAAGTAAGTTTTCTTCCCAATATATGGGTCACGATGTAATNTATGCTTGGAGTATAATTAAAGTAACAGTTGACTCTTTACTGTGCAGTGCTAAGGACATCAGATGGTTTAAATAATAAGTTAGTGATGCCTTCTATGTGGTGATGAGGACACTTGGACTTAGTGCTTTCTCCATTCATATTGCAAATCTAATGCCTGGCTAATTTGACTTGAGATGTCTTCTGAGCTGCTGACCTTTTCTTTAAAAGTTGAGTAAGAAGTTCTTTTGGTTTATTGAGACAGGGTTTCTCTGTTTAGCTCTGGCTGTCTTGAATCTTGCTCTGTAGACCAGGCTGGTCTCAGTTCTGCCTGCCTCTGCCTCCCAAGTGCTGGGTTAAAGGTGTGCCCNACCACTGCCCAGCTGAGTAAGAGCAGTTTTTAATCATAGTATGTCTAGTGGAAATCAGTGGCTTTCAGTTTCCTCATAGGAACATCTTACTGTACACTTTTTTTTTTAATGAATGAGAGCTCTGCATGTATACCTGCATGCCAGAAGAGGGCATCAGATCCCACTATAAATGGTTGTGAGCCACCATGTGATTGCTGAGAATTGAACTCAGGACCTCTGGAAGAGCAGCCAGTGCACTGAATCGCTGAGCCATCTCTCCAGCCCCCGATTACCCTTTAACACTACCTTCTGATAGTTGCCAAACTTTTTGTCTAGAAGGGATAGCTGCTTATATTGAATAGCTTGTGTCTTAGTTTGCTTTTCTATTGGTGTGATAAACACCATGACCAAAAACAGCTTGAGTGGAGGAAAGGGTTTATCTTAACAACCTCAGCTTACAGTCCTTCACTGAGAGAAGTAAAGGCAAAAACTTAAGCAAGGCAGGAATCTGGAGGCAGGAACGGAAACAAGCAGGGCAGAGTACACTGGTTTATTTCCCTTGGCTTGCTCAGTCAGTCTGCTTTCTTCTGCAACACGGGACACCTGCCTAGGGGTGCACCACCCACAGTAAGCTCTTGAGACTTCCCACATCAGTCACCAATCAAGAAAATGTTCCACAGACAGTGTGATGGAGGCATTTTCTCAATTGAGGCCCCTCCTCTTCTCACATAACATTAGCTTGTGTCCAGTTGACAAAAAACTGACCAGTATAGCATGGTACCCCAAAACAGATTGGTTTACACAAAGATGCAGATTAACCAACCAGCCAGCTTAGTTTTTTTTTTTCTTTTTTACTAATATGCTACAATTCACATACTCAAATGATTATACCATTCAAATGGCAGTTAATTCTAGAAATATTTCTTATATGTGATCTGAGAAAGAAGTGATAAACGTGATTTTGATCAGAGTGGAAAAGAAATGAGAAGAGGTGTGTTGTTTTTCAGAGAAGTTTCTTGACCCTGATGTGAGAGACATTGCTACAGACCTATGGATCATTCTTTGGGGAAAGGGTCAGTAAACGTTGATTGCTGTGGTCAAGTGCTTCTGGCTTTTAAGATTGGGTACCTAATTGGTATTGACAGTCCCTGTTCTGCAGCATTTTGAGTGGAGTGTTAACAATGAAGGTCCATGGTTGCAGTTTTCCAAATAAGTTTTTAAAGAGACTCCTAGGATTCCAGGTGTCCTGGGACGTTGAATGGCCAAGGCTAAGAATAGATGTAAATTTGGGAATTAACGTAAGAATTGTCCAAAGAGAGAATGTAGTGTGAGGGAATTGTGTATGGATTTGGACTCTGACAACCGTGACCTGAAGGAACTTTACCACCTTGTGGCCAGGTGGAAGAGAATGAACCTGTAAGGAGGAGTGGATCCGCAGATAGAGGAAAGCCAGAAAATAGCTTGGAAATTAAGGCTAGATGGTGACAGAGGCATTAAGATACAGATTTATTGAAAAAAAATTCAGAAGTTAAGGTGAACTCCAATGAGGCTTTTGCTTTTCTGGTGCTTTTGCATTTATTTTAAAAATAAACTTGGAATTCTATTGTCAACATTACTTTTTAATAGAATTTTCTATTAAGGTACTTGTAGGTTCACAAGTAAGAAAAAATAGAGGGAGCCTATGTGTACTTAGGTCAAGTGTGAATATTTTGTGAAATCATGGTGATATGACTTTGATACAATGTAATGATCTCATTTAGATCCCAGTTTTCCCCACACTTGCTTATTGTGTACGTGTGTGTGGCATATTACATTCTATGTGATTATTTTTATTATTGTATTTATTCCCCAATATTTGAGTCAATATGTAATGTGTAACTTGGAGTATAACTAAAGTAACAGTTGACTCTTACACCAGGTACAATGCTAAGGACATCACATGTGTTTTAATTTATCCAAGACCATAGCCAACAGTACAGGGATCTATTCCATTGCCCTTTTATAACTACTTTCACTCTGTCTTAATGTCTCCAAACTCTAACAATGTCTTACTTGCCTTCCATTTCTAAAATAGTATCTCAAAAAGTGATATAGCTTGAGTCATATAGTAGATAATTTTGGAAGCTTCCCCTCCCATGAGTCCTTGAGCATTTCTTAATGTTTTTTTTTTGTT